>JAADWX010000194.1:0-33944 GCA_023336405.1 Globisporangium echinulatum | reverse complement strand
CGGTCAATCAGTCGGTCGGTCGGATCTATACTCCTATAGACTGATATAGTAGCTGGAGGCGAATCGATAGACACGAGACGAGAGGCAGTAGAGCGAGAAATCAGAAGCAGTGTCGATATACCTCGACTCTGCCTACTGTGTGCGCTTACTCTCAAGTCTACTGAATCACGCAGCACGGCGCGCAGCCGCCGCCTTTGATAGCCTCTTGCGGCTGCTCGTCGTCGTCCTCAATGTCGTCGTCCGGGTTCACGGGCGCTGCTGCTGCCGTTGTCGTCGTCTTTGTCACGCGCGTGTCGAATCGGTCGTCAGTCGCGGCTGGCGCCACTGGCTTGTGCGCTGCATCGGCTGGCGACTTTTGCGTCACGACGCCGCCAGCCTGCCGCCAGAGCAGCGCCTGGATAACCAGCAAATCCATAGAATCCATACAAACATCAAGTGAGTGATGAGAAAAGTCGACTTGCATAGCCATGATAGTATAAGCACACAGACGTACGTCGACCCAGAACGCAGCTTCGTCGTGCGATCGCGCTTTGATCGTGTACACGCGCTCGTTGAGCTCGATCGTGAAGAGCCCTGGGCCATCTGCGAGATATAGAGCCAGTGATGCATCGCGTTAGTCGACTGGGACACACGTCAGTAGTACAGTAGATACGACAGCAGCCAACGCACCAGACGAGTCCTCGCCGAGCAATGCGATGACGCCGACTTGCGGCAGGTTGAGCGCTGCGAGGAGCTTCTGGCCTTGTTTCTAGGCGCGACCACGACGCACACAAGAGGCCAACCTGCATAAGCATAGGTATAGACAGATAGACAGATAGACAGCGCATGTGAAGCACATACTTTGTAGTACGTGAGGAAGCAGCCGTTCGTCTCAAACCAGCGCTTCTGCCACTTGCCATCGCGCGTCTTCTTGAACAAGTAGCCTTTGTGGCAGGAGCGAGCACGTGCAAATGAGAACGACTTGGTATCGACACAAGCATGTGCAGTGAGTGAGAAGGGGGGACAGGGCTGTACCTCGGATCTCCTCTGTGACGGTACGACACGAGCACATGGAGCGAGCCAGCAAGCGTCGTTCGCACAAACGCCACGATGAAGCAGCAGTGAGTACACACTATGGCAGTGCAGGAGCATACACACATACGACAAACAAGCGAGCAAGACAAGTAGCAGCGGCGCACCGGTGCGGAAGTTGGCGGTGATGCGCAGCGCTTTTGCGCTCGACGAGTTGGACGAGCCGCTGCCACCGGCAGGCGAGAGCAGCTTTGTCTTAGTCGGTGACGCGTTCATTGTGGAGCCTGTTGCTGTCGATGTCGAGCAGGAGGAAGTAGTGGAAAGGGATGGTGTGTGTGTGTTGCTGCTGCTGGACTCGCGATGTGCACGTACGTACGTGCTGCTGTTCCTACTGCTTGCGTGTGGTCTGTTGTTTTCGCTCGCTACTGCAAATGGAGTGACTCGAATCGAGCAGATCAGCAGCTGCGAATGAAAATAACGCCCATCGCTCACTGTTCACTCCGCCGCACAACAAGCAAGTTGCGACAGCCATAATATTGAAAAGAGGACGGATGACATCGTGGTCTTAGACCTCAGAAATGAGCTGATTGGACAGATCATGAGCTATTTTGAATCCACTGATGATCTATTTATACACTTGCAAATGGCCGATACAATCGAATATCTGTTGTTAAAGAGGTTATTTGACCTCGACAACATGCGACACAATCGAATGAACCCATCTGGCGTGCCTGGGTGAGGAAAAACTCAGGGTTGCAGCACAAAAACTGTGTGGACAACACAACCGCGATCTCGACACGTTGTCCATCAAACTGTACCAACATATCGAACCAGATCGTGTTGTTTAGGGACGGCTATCAGTCGATTAGCGCTACCTTTCGCCTCAACGTCACAGTCCGTAGTGCACGTCGTTCAGCACGAGCTTCTCGATCTCGTGAGTGCGCGGCTGCATCTCCCACACTGCGAGAGTACAAATCACTTCAGCAGCCAACTATTATTAAGCGTGCTCAAAAGAAGCCAACCCATTGAATCAACAAACTGTGTGGATTCTCATAGTTTCCACGCACACGACCGATCCACTAGCTATCCGACAGCGATCGCCTCAATACGGTCTCCTCACAACCACTCGTTCGGAGCTGCTAGCAACTACATGACCGCGCAGCCCGACGGGTTCTTCTCGACTGCGTTCGTCCGGACAATGTCGCACTCGCGCAGATACGCCGTGACGTGGTTCCGTCGGCTACTTGCGGCACGCTCGCCCCACTCGAGCGCAACGCAGTAGAACGCGTCGTGCGCTCGGTAAAACAGCACGACGCCTTTGCCAAACGGCGTCTGGACAACGTCGCCGCGTGCGGCTCGCAGTGGTCCAGTGACGCTCGATGGCTGGAGAAACGCTGTGATCGCAACTGCGTCGGCTGCCAACAGCGCGTGTCGCAGCGTCACAACGTGGACGCCGTCGCGGTCGCGCACAGCAGTCAACAAGCCCGAGCCAAAGCGCGTATCGACCGGCTGCCCAACGACACCGCGCACGGGCCGATCGAGACTCGATGGCGTGAAGTAACCGCGCATGCCGTGAAGTAACGCGACTTCGTAGATCGCGTCGGTCGGTCGAAAGCGCTCGACGACGCCTTCGCCAAAGCGCGAGACAACGAGCGCACCGCACGCAAACTCCTGCTGTGGGGTAGTGGCTGCCGCCGTCGGCGGTGGCTGGAACAGTGCGCTCGTCGCTTGGTTACCGTGCTCGTCGACGTTGCTCGAGCTCCAGCGCAAGTAGCTGAACGGATTCCCAAACAGCTCGAGCGTGTTCTTGCGCGCGTGCGTTGGCGCAACAACATCAGCAACGTCAGTCGCCTGGACGAACGCGACTGCACCGCACAAGTCCGGATTCGCCATCACGGCCTTGTACACGCCGTTAAATGGCGTTGGCATCGATGTTGTTGCTTCGCCAAACACTGTCGTGAGCCGTCGATGTACGCCATCAACAGCTGCGTACGACAGTGGCGGCTCCGACATCGGCAGCTGCTGCGGCTCGACAGCAGACGAAGATGATGACGAGAAGCCGTAGCGCAATAGCTGAAAGAGCCCTTTGCCACTCGACGGTGGACTCGCAACGCTGTCGCTACTGCTCGCAAGGCGCACGTTGCGCACAGCTGACGCTGTCAGGAACGCCGTTGCAGCAGCGCCGTGCGCGAGCTTCCAGTCGCGCAACTCAACTTCGAGCACGCCGTCGCTCGGACGCACGCAGCGCACGACGCCATTGCCGTACGGCGTCACAACATTCGCACCCGCAACTGGCTCCGCAGCATCCTGCAGCAACAGCGGTACTGACGATGGGGTAGTAGAACCGGTAGTAGGACCAGCACTCACCGACTTGCCAGAACGAATACCGAGCATCGCAAACCAGCTCCGCGGTGGCGCGACGGCCGATTCGGTGAGACACTGCTCGTGCACAAACACGCCACCGATCGCAACTTGACTCTTGACCAACTGGAGCTCGTAGACGCGGTCAAGAGCCCTAAACCGCAGCACAACGGCGCGGCCAAACGGCGTCTCGAGCGTCGAGCCGAGCGCAAACAGCGGCTTGGTGTCATTCGTCGCCCCGGAGCCACTCGGGACGACAAACGTCGTGAGCTTCTTTGTAATGTACCCAAGGCCGGACCGCACGCCCGAGAACATGCGCGGCGACGCGTCGACAGCAGTGCCATCGCTTGCGAGCAACGGAATCACGGCGTCGGCGGCAAAGTAGCCCGTGAGTGTGAGCGGCGCGCGCGCAGCGAGGGCGACCATGTAGATCGCGTCGTCGCGCCGATACCGCAGCACACGGCCGTTGCCAAACGGCGTCTTCACGAGCGTCTGCGGTGCAAGCACCGGCGCAAGCGGCGCGCGATGGAACGAAATGTACGCCGCAGCAGCAGTCGCTGGCAACTGCAACGCACTCGCGGACGCTGCCGCCGACGATGTCGCCGCCACGTCGCTACCGCTCACGTACGCAACGAGACTCTCTTCGGGCACGAACGCGCGCACGCGCTTGCGCTGCTGCGTCGTCCAGTCAACGAGATCGATCGCGTAGATGCCTTCGACCGCGCGGAACTTGCGCACGATCGCGCGGCCAAACGGCGTGCGCACTTGGCTGTTGAGCGCAAAGACCTGCGGCTTCGGTAGCAAGTCGATCGGCGCCAATTGACCAGCGGACAGCAAAGCGTTTGCGCGCACGAGGTCGTTGTTCATGAGCAAGCGCGCGCGTTCGCGGTCCGCTGGCGTCGGCCACGTGTGGATCTCGTTAAACGTCACGACGGCCTCGGCACAGATCTTTGACAGGCCAACGAGCCGCAACTTGCGCATCGCAAACGCTTCGACCGCCGCGCCGACGTACGTGTGGAAGAACACAATGTTCATCGCCTTCCAGCGCGCAATGTCAGACTTGTCCCGATACCCAAACGTCTGCTCGATCGGCTGGACGAGCTGGAAGAAACCGGCTTCGAGCACATCCGGGCCAAAGCGCGCGTGGATCAGCTCAGCGGCCCTAATGTCGGCCTGGCCGTTGTCGCCGACAAACACGTGCGTGAACTCAGGGTAGAGCTGGTAGAACTCGCAAAAGTTGTCAAACTTCTTGCGCGCCATCGGCTCCAAGTCACCCAGGACCATGAACGCACGGCCAGACGTGAGGTTCCCGGCCAGCATCGACGGCATCGTGTGCATGCCCTTCTTCTCGTACAGCGCCGCAAACTTTGCGTACGACTTTTTCTCCGACATGTCCTTGTACACGTGCGGCCGCGCTGAGAGGAACACGAGGTTCCCAACGCGGTCGTCGGTCCAGTCATCGGGACCGGCCGTGCCCATGTCGAGTTCGCGGTAGAACGAGAGCACGCCGGGGTAGATCGTGTGGCGCGGGAAGCGCGTATCAAGGCCGGCAGGGTACCGCCCGCCGCTCGAGTAGAGCGTGTCATCGACGTCGCTCAAGACTTTGCGCCACGCCTGCTGCCGCCGATTGCGCGCGCGCTTCGTCCCGAGCCGCATATGGGCAGTCTGAACGCCGGCTTCGCGCTTGATGTGATTGAGGATGTCGTTGCGGATCGAGACGTCGCGAATGTCGCTGAACACGAGCTTGTGCATCGAGTGGAAGTCGCCCTTGGCGTCCGTGTACGTCTTGAGGTTGCTCAAGTCGTCGCCCGAGGTCTTGAGCACGAGGTTCCGGACCCACTTCTCGCTCATCGGGTGCGCACTAAGCTTCATGACCATGAGCGCATCGAGCAGAATCGCGCGCGACGTGACGGTCAAGTCCGCCAAGCGCGTCGTGCAGAGCAAGTCGACGAGGTTCGTGCGGCTCTGGTCCGACCGCAGGAGCTTCGAGTGGTCCTTGACTTTGTAGAACAGCAGCGCGAGCCGAACGTTGTTGAGGATAAAGTTCAGTTCGTCCTTCGACGCGCCCGCGAGGATCCGAAAGATCTTTTGCTCGTGCCGCCGGACTTCCGACAGGTTGATCATGTTGTTGATCGTCGACGGCAAGTAGATGCGGTCGATGCGGCCAACGGACTCGGTCAAGAGCAGCGCTTTCTCTTCGGCCGTCGCTTTGTACTTGAACAGGTTCTGCGAGAACGTTGACGGCTAAGAGCAGTAGCATACATAGTGTGAGTACATAGTGATACAGTCACTGTCATTACGTAGACACTGTCGAAAGACAAACATGCCTGGTTGAGCCGTGGCTTGCGGCTGATCTCGCGGCGGTGGATGAATCGGTCGAGGAAGTGCACGCCAGTTGTGAACACGATCACGAGCACCATGCCGAGCGTTGCGTTCCAGCGGCCGACAGCAAATGGCGAGTCTTTGATGTACAGCAACGCAGCGCTAAACATGAACGCTGTGAACGTCCAGAAGCGGTTCTCAAACTCCTGCGCGTCGTGCCACCACCAGTTCGACTCGGTCGAGAGGTACAGGCCGACGACGTAGACAATGCCGAGCCACGACGCGCAAAGCAATGGCGCAATTGCAAAGAACGCCATCACAAGTAGCGCAACAAGGAGGCCGATAAACAGCATGCCGACCATCACGAGCGGCTTTGGGACTGGCTCGTTGTTGGCTGTTGTAGTGGTCGTCGTCGTCGTGGTCTTGGTGCTATTGCTGTTGCGCTTTGTGTTGGTCGTTGTGGACGACTTGACTTTCATGCGCTGGATCTGCAGCACTTGGTGCGGCGGGAGGAGCGACGACTGCGATTGCGATGATGACGATGACGAGGAGGAGGCAGCAGCCTCAGCAGTGATGGTCGTGATGTCGGCTGATTGCGACTGCCGACTCGGCATTTGCTGCTCGAGCGGCATCGTCAGTGTGGTGATCGTCGCAGCACTCAGCGTGGCTGCGGGTGTGCAATGTGCAATGTGCTGCTGCTGCTGGTACAGTCGCGATAGTGGCGCGCGTGAAGCACGACTGCAAGAAACGGGCACGACGCGCTACTGTTACTGTTGCTGCGCCACGTGCAGCAAAGGAGGCGATGGCGAGAGGCAGCGGAAGCGCCGATGCACGCGCGCACTTGCTCACTCGGTCGGTCTTTCCGCGCGCGCGAGGGCAGGTGGAGAAGCGAGAGTGTGGGCAGCAGGCAAGCAGCAACAGCAGACAAGCAGACAAGCGACAGCAGCAGCTGCCTGCGTTTTGCAAGCCTTTTTGGTCGAGCCAGACGTGCGATGGCACTCGCACGGGGGAGTCGGGTGCAATTTCGACGCGCTTGTGAATGCGCTTGATGTCACTAGCAGATGGACTATTGGTCAGGTACATTCGATTTTGTGTGCTGTTAATGTACTGTGGCAGTCGAATGCAAGATCAATCCGTAAGTTGTCGACGTTATCAGCGTCGAGATTCTCATGCGCAGTCAAGGACTGCAAACACTGCTGTCATGGTGGAACTCAAAGGGAGCGAGGACGAGGTCAACAGTAGCAGCATCCATCCATGGTGAGGTCACATCCAAGCGCTCGCTATGAGCAAAGCCTGTGTGTATTGCTTCCATTGTGCGGCAGCAAACGCCGTTTCGCTTTTGCAACCACAACTCAAGTCCAAGTTTAGTCCAGATGAAGCTCAATGTTATCAGTGCCTGAAGCAGCGGTTGCCTGTTGTGTCCGTGAGGTTGTTCATGGGCATCGTGCACGACATTGGAGGTGTCGACGTGCGATTCGTCGTCGCCTGCTTAGCCGCCAAGATGTCACGGCCAGGACTGCCACTCGTTATGCAAAGCACGTGGCCACATTGACAGCCGGTGCTTCAACCTCGTGGATGACGCTGTTTAGGCAGCAGTGATGGTCGAGACGCGCTCTCTCGTTGCTGTCACTCTCGAGTGAACAGAGCCGGTGCAGTGCGTGACATGACTTGTTTCTTGGATTTCGTCACGAAAAAATGACTTGCATCAACAATAGCGATAAAAACCAAGGAGCAATGACGCGCCGCTTCTTCGATTGCACCTGTCACTCGATCGAGGGCAGCTGTGAAATGACGCAGGTAGGCGCTCTATTGGAGGCACTTGCGCTGTGAATGCCAGGATTGGTGACGACAACAACAGCTTGACACAAGCAACTTGACTGGCAGCAATGGCGCTGCAACAGCAGTCGGCTTGCTGGTGGCTACCTGCGCGCCAGAAGCTCGACCGCGAGTGGCAAACAGCGTGCGCACGCGCACAGCAACAGCTCGCGAAGATTGCAGACTGCGTGCAAAAGACAACGTGCGTGCATCTATTGTGTGCACCAGTGTGTGCCTATGCATGTGCAGCGCTTGCATTGCGTGGCGGGTGTGCAACTGAAGCTCCATGCTGACGACGAGATCATCTGCGGCTATGCAGCTACTTGGAAGGAGAGCACTGGGGTGTATTGAGCGACTGCGACAACCTGCACGAACGTGCGTCGTCGCGGGTGCGTCTCGCTTTGCTGCATCGCATCAGACCAATGCTGGCCAATCACTTTATCGTCGGCAGCAACGATGTAGTCCAGCGACTGACAGCCAGACACCTGCGCTGTATGAATTTGCACGAACCAATAGCTATGGGACCTCGCACATCGATGCCGCAAGCGTCTACTCGATGATGTCGACGTGCTCGTACGTCCTTCGCTCCATCTGCTGTGTGCGACTTGCGCTGTAGACGAACTGGACAGCACTAACCTGCTGTTGCTGGCTGTGTGGACTCATAGGGTGAGATCTATGCGCGCATGAGCGCACTGCTGTACGACTACGACGCGAGCGCTTCACAGAGGCTCGACGCGCCGACACAGCTACGCTATGGTACGTAACGCTTGCTGTGCCGATACAGTCGAATTCGATACAAAGAGCGAATGCACTCATGTCGAGCGTGTGTCGTGACGTGTCGTGGGTATGTCGTTCTGCATCAACCCACACAGAGACGTTCCTTGTCGAGATCCTCGCGATGTACGAGCAAGAGCTCGTCGCCAAGTCGCTCGTCGCTGCTGACGCGTTTGACTGCCACAAGCACGAGACGCTCACGCTGTACCTCGCGGCGTGGCAGATGCAGCCGCATATCGACACGTTGCGCATTGACGAGATCGAGAAGCTCGTGCTGAACGACGCGCACTACCGACTGTGACGCTGGTGTTCTGTTACTATGTAGATGAACAGCTCTGACGAGCAGATGTCGTTTGGATTGTGACTTGCTCTATGAATTTATATTCAAGACCTCGAATTATTAATATTGTGACGGGTTCTGTCATTTTATATCCATCTGTTCGAATTAATGCGTCATTGTATTGTTCTGATTCTTGACGCACAACGAATGAGCAATCGATGAATAATCGATCATGACCATCGTGCCAGTACGCTTGCTACGTGAACGCGTCGATCTGCGCGTGCTTGAGCCGCAATCCGTTTGCAAAGTCGATTGCTGAGCCAACTTTGCGGTCCGCTGGCTGGAGCTTCGTCACGAGCAGCCACGAGTCGGCCGCGCACTTGAGCCAGAGCGCCTGGCGCGGCTTGTCAAACACGAACGCGCCTGGTGGCTGCTGCTGCGCTGCGCCTATCAGTGTTATACAACACGTCACGGACATGAGGCCATTGAGTACTTACTACACAACACGCCCATCACTACCAGGATGGCTCGACTGGACTTGTATGTGAACGTACCGACGATGTCGAGGTCGAGATCTGTTGGCCGCTGGACCTCGACGAGCTTCACGACCTTGTCGTTGAATTGCACGCTGACGCCGACCGAGTCGCTCAGCGCTTGCCAGCGCTGCCGCATGTCACACCATAGATAGTATCAGACACACAGAGAGCACGATGGTGAGTGAGTGCGTAAGTGTGTAGGCCTAATGGCACTCTATCTGTTCCAATCTGATGCTGATTCTACTCGACATACACGCAGACGTACGTGAAAGACCTGCTCGGCGCTCTGACGCGCGAGGTCGAGCACGCCGTCGTGCGACGATATCTTGGGCGCTTTGCTCGCACGTGTGTCGTCCTGTACGACAGCGTTCGCTTTGTAAGTCGCAAGGTCGCGCAGCGCCTCGAGCACGCAGTCAGCACCGATTGCTGCGAGCTGCTGCGAGAGGCTATCGATGCGGGAGATAGAGTGCAGCGTGTCAGCCTGTCAGTCAGTACTGTACATGTACACACATACTCGCCTACATTAGGTACACACGTACGCTTTGCATTGGATGCCGTCAGGTACTGCGACCTGCTTTTGCAAGAGGATGCGGCCAACGTCGAACGCGCGCGGGTCGATCTCAATGACCGACACGCCAGTCGTCGAGTCGCCATGCAGTAGTGCGTGGTGGATCGGCGCAGGGCCGCGGTACATTGGCAGCAGTGACGGATGCATGTTCACGGCGCCGTGTGCGAGGTTTGCGAGCATGTGCGGATGGAGAAAGTAGCCGAACGAGACGACGACGCCGACGTCGTACGTGCGGTGCTGCGTCGGCATCACCCAACTCTTGAGCGACTTGCTGTGTGTGTGTGTGTGGAATAGAGTTAGCCACTGACATACACACATACAGAGTGTAATGCAGACGAGTGCGTACAGGTGCGGTGGTGTGTGGAAGACCTCGAGGCCATGGTCGAGCGCAAAGCGCTTGACTGGCACGGGCTCCTGCCGCTTGCCGCGTCCGCCACCGACCTTGCGGTCCGACGGACAGATCACGTCGATCGAGTCGATGATGCGGTCCTCTTGCTGCTGACTGCAGATGTGTACGTGTGCATGCAGCCAGGAGAAGCGGGTCAGCAGTGCTGTTGACAAGTCAGGCTCGTACGCTACCAGCCACTCATGCTCGTCACCTGTTCTCGACGAGCTTTGCGAGCGTTGCGACCGAGACGTCGTCCGTGCCAAAGAACAGCACGCGTGCAGGCTGTGTGTGAGCTGCGAACGAGCGCCGCGCGAGGCTGCGTGCAGCAACTGCAGCAGTGCTGCCGACGGAGCGGCGGTGATACCTCAGCAGCATGTTGTCAAGCAATATGGTCCACAGGCCAGGAATATCCCACCAAGTGCATAGTGATAGTGATATTATCAAGGTACATAGTTTTGACCACACGATGATGACATAGCAAATAGGTGCACTGTATCACCCGCGAAGCTCCCGCGCATGTACGTGATTGTGTATGTGTACGTGTGTCCATGTACATCCACGAACAAAGCCATACAAGACGCATGTATTCGACCTCTAGAGCAATGAAGCAAGCATGCATACACGTCCACGACGAAATGCTGAGCTGATGTGGAGAAGACACAAATCCAATTGGAGCTGCTCGGTCGTGATTGATCGAAAGAATCAGAAGACGCAAATGACGAAATGCAAGTTGGTAGCAACAACCAAAGCCTCTAGACTGCGTGCAGCGGCGCCATGACGACGACCATGCGCTGCACGTGCTGCACCTGTGCGCGCTCGAGCTCGGCGTAGAACGCGCGCGACGTCTGGATGCCACGGACGTGCACGATAACGTTGAAAATCACGAGCAATGCGACAATCAGAGCTGCGCTGACGCTCGAGATGTGCGCAATCGAGTCGGTGCTATTGTCGCCGTCTGTCGTCGTTGTAGCTGTAGCAACCGCGCTCGCGTTGTGGAGCGCAACGACGACGATCGTGAGCGCGAGCACGCAGATGTTGCAGGCAATCAGGACGTAGTTGAGCCAGTAGTAGTACCGGATCCACTTCATGCGCACGGCGTCCATCGGCGACCGTGCGCCGTAGAAGCCGAGGAACGCTGTGAGGATCCCGAGCGTCCCAAGGAGAAACGGCTGGAAGAACAGGAACGTTCCAAGGTAGTACATAAGCATGAAGCCCGCGACCCAGCGCGTCTTGTCCATGAACCGGAATGGCGAGTGCTCGTAGTCGCTACCGATTGGTACAGTCGTCGCAATGTGCGGCAGGTGCTGCTGGTGTTGGTGCTGGTACGTCGGCTGGCCGTTGACGGTCGGGATGTTGCTGCTGCCTGCGACGTGATGGTTGTGGTTGTGGAGCATGCCGACGCCGTGCATCGGCCGTGCCGTTGCGATCGATGGTAATGCGTTGGGTGTTGGCTGTGCGACGGCGTACGGCATGTCGCTCGCTGTAGTCGTGCTGTCAAGGCCTTCGAATGGCGTCGCTTTCGTTGCAGGTGCTGGGATCGCCATTGCGATTGGCGGTTGGGGAGCGGGTCGTGGTGCCTGTGGTGGTGCCTGTGGTGGTGCCTGTTGTGACAGCGGCACAGCTTGGTTGTTCGCAGTCGCTGCATGCTGTGAAGACGTCGATGCGCTGCTCATGTCGTTGCGGGTGTCCATGGCGCCTGTGCTGCTGAGGAACGTCGTGCACTGAGGTGCTGCTGCCTTGTCTGCTGCGTGATCGAGTTGCTTGTGCGTGAGTCTGACTGACTACCTGCACTGGATATCTGAAACGGGTTGATCGTTTTTGTCTGTGGCCCACTTCACTTCACGTAGTCCACGTCACTTCACGTAGTCCACACCAATTACGCGTCCATCTCTGCTACTGTCACACTCGAGCCACGGAAGACGTGGCAGCACGTCCGCAATCCGATCTAGCGCGACTACCATCTCGCTGTCTGCGTCGTGAAGCCTCGCATCGTCACTGCACAAGCCTGCGATCGACGTCATCTCTACTCCTTCCCACACACACACGCACACACGCACAACACCTCGCTTACTGCTACAATGTACTCGATCTGGACGCGCGCAAACGCGCTCTTCTTCACGTCGCTCATGGCGCTCGCAGCCATGTGCGCGCTCACGTCGTTCAGTACGTACTTGCACGTCGCGACGCCAGTCGTAAAGTCGCTGCAGCTCAACACGCTCCACTCGCTGCGCAACTACCGCGACAAGACCGACCGTGCGACGCTCTCATTCGACCTCGACGCAGGTGCGATCAAGCGCTTGCTTGTGTCGTCCGTCATGCACTCACACTCACACTCACACTTACTATGGACACGCTGCTACAAACAGACCTCAGCTCGGTCTTCAACTGGAACGTCAAGCAGCTCTTTGTGTACGTCGTCGCCGAGTACACGACTGACCGCACGGCACTGAACCGCGTCGTGCTCTGGGACAAGATCGTACAAACCAAAGACGCAGCAGCTGCGCTCCAGTTCGACGACGAAGGCATCAAGTACTTTCTCGCCGACCAGTTCGACCAGCTCCGCGGCGCGAACGTCACGCTCCGGCTCGAGTGGGACATCATGCCGGTGTGCGGCCGCTTGTTTGTGCACTCGGCCGGTCGCTCATCGTTTGTCTTGCCGAGTGCGTACCAGGGCAAAGCGCCGCGTGGCTACTAGTACTAGAGTAGACTAGCGGTATTGCCATTGCGACATTGCACTTGCTGGTGTAAGCGTTCTTTCCGACTCGCACAGTGCACTCTCCTCTACACCCACACTGGCTAGTTTCTCGAAGCCACTACTCAACCTTTTCTACCAGCACCCGCGACTGTTTGTCAATCGTTCTTTATTACCAGCAGCTCTGACTCGCCTATACGAGCAACAGCAACTCGGACGCGTTCGTTTACAGGAACTCGCTTTCGTGCTCTTTCTATAAATAGGTATATCGAACGCTTTCGACTCCAACTACCGAAAGAAGCGCGTCGCAGCGAGTCAGAGCTTCTCGAACCGCGCCCGCAGTGCTGCGACGCCACTCGCACGACTCGCATCGGCATCTCGCTGTTGTTGAACTGCTATAGCGTCACTATTGCTACTATTGCTATTGTTATTGCTGCTGCTGCTGTCTCGAGCAAATGCGCTTGCAGAGCTCGAGTGCGCGCGCCGCAGCGTCTGCGCTGACGAGACCGACGACGACGAGACCGACGACGACAGCCGTGACGACGACGATATGGACGACGACGACAAGGACGACGACGCATCACTACTCGATGCCGACTCGAGCGCACCGCTTGTCTCGGCAGTACGTCGTCGCAGTTTCATCTGCGCTGCGATCGCTTTGATCTGATCCATGCCTGAGCTTGTTGGCTTGGGCGGTAGTGGCAATGGTGGTTGTTGAGTCATAGCTGGCGGTGGTAGCGGTAGCTGTTCAACAGCGTCGTCACTCGAATGCGCGCGCGCATAGTCATTGAACGGTGGCGGAAAGTGCACGACCGACGTTGTGTCGATGCTCGCAGCCGATCGCGACTTGCCGATGCGTTTGTTGTTGCTGCGACTGCTGCGGTGTCGCGTTGTCGTCTCGCGTGCAGTGTCTGTACCTACGACTGCGCCATCATCGACACTGCGGCGCACTGACGTCGTCACAAGCTGCTGCTGCGGTGCGACTGCTGACGGTGGTGATGGCGATGCCTGTGCGACTGTAGATGATGCATTCGCCACAGGCGGCGTCTGCACTGCTGGCGTAGGCGCTGCTGCTGCCGATGTCATACTCTTCTGGCTGCCGTTGTTGATCGTATGACTACTGCTGCTGCTCGTGGACTGTTGACTGTGCTCGCCTAGCGCGTCATCGTCACCACCGTCGCCGCCGTCTTCGTGGATGCGAAAGCGCAGCGGCAGCGCGCGCGCGAGACGCAGTTGGTCGTTGAACTTGCGCGAGTTCTTACGCTTCTTCATGCGCCGCTGCCGCTCGCTGTCGCCATTTACAGTAGCGGCTGCTGCTATGTCGTCGACACTGTCAATAGCCTCAGGGGTATTGGTGCTAATACTAGGGCCATTCGTGTCGCCGACAGAGCCAAAGAGCTCTTCCCATGACTCGTCGCTCGACGGTGTCGCTGCCGGCGTGAGCGACTTCATCGCTTCGAGGTCGCGGACACCTGCGCTACTGCTGCTCATGCTCACGCCGGATGCCGAGACGTTTGACGTTGTAGACGCGAGACTCACGCTGCTCGACTCGAGGGCAGCAGCACTGCGACTGCTGCCGATACCGGTAGTACCATTATCTGAATTACCGGTATTGGACGTTGTCGATACAGTCGAAACTGTGCGGCTCCGGAAGTACGGACGAAACTTTTGGCTGCTGCTGCTATTGCTAAAGCTGCTCGTTGTCCAGTCGGCAAGCGTCCGCATCGTAAAGTGCACGACGTCGTCGCTGTACGGATCCCGTCGACCAATTCGGTCACCATCGTCACTATCGCTTGGACCATCACTCACGGCCAAATCAAGCGCTTGAACCGACGACAGCAGCGCAATGCGTTGGTCCTCGGCAAGCTCGTACGCAAAGCACGCAGCGTGCGCAAACTCAAAGATCTGCCGCCGCGAGTAGCCAAAGCCTGCGAGGTGATAGACAAACGACGTGAGCTGCCCAAACACGACGTTGTGCACGCCGAGCACGAGCTGCGCGCGGTCGGCAGCTGTTGCAATGTGCCACGGCGTAGCCGATGGGTGCCGGCTCAGTTCGTCTCCGACGCTCAAGAGCAGCGCATTGCCCCAGTACTGCGGCACGCTCCAGAT
Source organism: Globisporangium echinulatum (assembly GCA_023336405.1). Lineage (NCBI taxonomy): Eukaryota > Oomycota > Peronosporomycetes > Pythiales > Pythiaceae > Globisporangium > Globisporangium echinulatum. Next base: position 19,088 of record JAADWX010000194.1, on the reverse strand, counting down.
ACTGTGGCTCTGCAACGCAGCGTGGAGAAATACTTTGGGTTCGGTATCATTACCGGTATTTGTGTCGGTAGTGACAGCAGAACCATTCTCAATACCGGCTTTAGTACCGATACATTCGACTTTGTAGAACGTCTGGATCATGTTCATGACGTTCTTTGCGGTCTTGTTGTCCTCGCGCTCGGCACATGCGTCGAGGACGAGGTGCAATGCTGCTGCGAGCTGCTCATACCCAGCAGCCGACAGCTCGCAGCTGTGCGTGCGCTGCTGGTTCAAACAGCTCAGCACGACACTGCGCACAACGTCGCGTCGGTACAACGCAAGTGCTGTTGCTGCGTCGGTGAACCGCACACGGTGGCGCGTCGACACGGTTTTTGCTGCTGCTGTACCGACTGGTACCGGTATACCGATAGTACGAGCAGCTGACGGTGCAACCAGTAATGCGTCTGCATCAACAAAGCAGCTCGCAACAAAGTCTTTGATCACGTCCACGTCGGTTACCGACACACCAGCCGCTTTGACGCGCATGACGTCATCTGCTGTCGTCAACTGCAGAATGTTTGTCGGTTCGTGTGCTGCAGCAGCTGCTTGCTGCTCAGCATCGTACACTCGGTGCCACTCGAGCAGACACAAGGCTTTTGCAAACCGGTGCGTGTGAGCCGGTTCCATACTGTCGACAACAAACTGCTGGATGACCGAGTCGCGGTCCATGCCCCGCAGCATCTTTTGCATGCGCGCCATCGCTTCAATCTCAGCTTGGAGGATTGCGACCTTGGTCTCGACAAACTGGTTCATGACGATCAGCATCGTATCGAGTCGGTCCTCTTCGATCGCCTGGGAGAGCTCGGTCGCTTCGTCGACGACCTGGTCGCGCCGCTCAATCGCGCTGTACAGCGACAGCCGCGCGTCTTCGTACTCGCTTGTCGCCGCGTCGTCGTCGCTAAACGCGTTCGCGAACCGCGTCTGTGCGAGCGTGTACGCGCGTAGGACCTCGGGGTTCGTTGGCTGCACGTGGTACGTCGCTTCGTTTGCTGCGAGCACGCGGCGCCAGTGGAGTAGCTCGTCGACTGCGCGCTCTTTGCGCTGCTTGGCGCGGTCCATCTTGCGCTCGGCCGCGCTAACGTCTTGGACGCATCGTTGGACGCTGTTGTAGACGTCGCGCGCCCACTTACGCGACCGACCGGCGTGTTCGAGCGGTTTCGTCATTTCCAAGTACGCTTTGCTCGCTGCGAGGTGGCGCTGCCCAACGCTCTCGTTGTACTGCCGCAGGTGGCAAAAGAAGCTGTCGAAGCAGCTCTGTGCAATCTCCTGCGGCTGCATTGCTGTAATGCACGCGTCGCTCAAGTGCATCTGCGCGACCATGTGCTGCGTCGCCGAGCTCGCTTTGAGGTACTTGCGGAGCTGCTGACGCACTTTCACGCCGCTCTCGACGCGCTCGCTCACGCGCACGAACGGCACTTGGCGGAACGTCGGGCGTCCCGAGCCGCCATGGAGCGGCGTCGGGCGCTCGCCGAGCATGTACGGCGGCGACTGCAACCACGTCGCGCCACTGCTGCTCATTGTGATTGCTGGTAGTGGTTGCGAGGGCTGTGTACGTGAAGCGTGCGTCTGCAGACACTGACGGTCGTACGCACACGCGCGTCGAGCACTACGAAGAGCGTGCGTGTTGGCACCAGCGAGCGAGTTCGCGACTGTGATCAGCACACTTGATTTGTCGTTCGGATTGGTACAAGTACATATATTTGCATGTGTAGACATGCAGAATACTACAAATACTTGTATATATGTCTATAGAGTGCAAATATTGCAAAATGCGTATATGTACGTGGCCCACACTATGATCTGCATTCTTTTGCCATTTTGGATCGCGTTGCTTCCCCCCGCAACAAGCCAAACAAATCCGAGAGCAACAAACAGCACGCAACAAGCAAGCGCCAAGGCAGCGAACAGCATGGTGCGTGCGTATGGTTGCAAGATATATAGAGAGATGAAGCGTGTGAATGACACACACATGCATGTGTGTGTGTACACGCGTACGAAAGCACACAACACACGCAACCGAGGCGCCAAGATACTGACTCGCACTTGCTGTTACTCCATTCGACACGGCGCACAGTCGATCTTATCGTACAATGGCGCAGCGATCATCGCGATGGCGGGCAAGGACTGCGTCGGCATTGCTTGGTGCGTTGATGTGCATATGGTACACAAGAGTGTTTGCGCTGCTGTTTGTATCAGATCGCCTCACAGCATCATCACTCTCGCTCTCGCTCGTTCTCGCTCGTTCTCGCTTATCCACGACTAGCGACACGCGCCTCGGCATGCAGGCGCAGACCGTCGCAATGGACTTCCAAAAGGTCTTTCGCGTGACCGACAAGGTCTTTCTTGGTCTCGCCGGTCTCGGCACGGACGTCCAGACCGTCTCGCAGCTGTACGTACTGCGTTGTCTCTCTATGCCATAAGAATCGATCGCTCTGTGTACATGCGCTCACACTTGCATCCCCTTGTATATGCATATGCATACGTACAACACGATCGCCTTGTAGTGTCAAGTTCAAAGTCAACATGTACAAAATGGATGAAGAGCGCGAGCTCAAGCCAAAGACCATGAGCGCGCTCGTGTCGAACATGATGTATGAGAAGCGGTACGAACGAGTCGCTGCTTCTGTCGAGATCTGCTGTATGAGAGGCTAGCGCTACTGGCAGTGTTTGATCACTGACTCCCACTATGTGTGTGTGTCTATAGCTTTGGTCCGTACTTTGTTGAGCCAGTCATTGCCGGTTTGACCGACGACAACAAGCCGTTCATCTCGAGCATGGACTGCCTCGGATGCGAGATGATCACGAACGACTTTGTCGTTGCCGGTACGATGGAGGACGCGCTCTACGGCATGTGCGAGTCGCTGTACCGTCCCGACTTGGTACGTTGTTGTGCACGCTTTGTGGAAAGATGTATATTGCACTAAATCTGTGACGTGTGGGAATATAACTGACACATGGGATGGTTATTGTGATGTGGTTTTTGGTATTTTGATTGCCTGGTCCGTGACGATGGCTTCAACCACTATCACAGGAAGCAGACGACCTCTTCGAGACGCTCTCGCAGTGTCTCCTGTCGGCGTGCAACCGCGATGCACTTGCTGGCTGGGGTGGCGTCGTGCACATCATTACGCCAAAAGGCGTGACGACGAAGAAGCTCAAGTCGCGTCAGGATTAATGCGCACATTGCATTGCATCGATGGCATTGACTGCTGTCCGGATGGCATCCTACATGGTAGTGGTGGTGGTGTATCGAGTCGGGACGAAGCAGCAGTAGTCGTGACGACAGACTGTACCGCACGCGGCTGTAGGTCGTTCGACTCGACACACACACGATATACACTCTTTTTTTCTCTTTTATATACATCCAACAACCACTCACTGTTGTGTTGAGGATCGCTCGGTGTGGTTGGTTTTGTGTGGTTTTTGCGTTTGCGTTTACTCGTGTCAATTTCATTGACTGGATCAATACTATTTTCTGTCATGTTCGGAGAAGTATGACGTTTGAGAGGCTCAATAGGTTTGACCAGTGATCGAGACGAGCCGTCGACTCACATCGCAATTGAGCCCACCAAACGCATCGACGATAGCGACGAACCGAGCGATGGGGCGGCCGTCGAAGCGATTCGAGCGCTCGGCAGCGACAGCTGCAGAGGAAGCCACTGCTGCTGCTGCTGCAGCGAGTAAGACCGAGACGGCACTGCCGTGGGGTATCAAAGAGCAGCACATGCAGCCGAGCTCGCTCACGGCGCTCACAGACGACAAGCTCGCGCGGTTCGTGATTGGACAGCAGAAGAAGACCAAGTTTGAGAAGGTATGTGTCGTATGTATCATGTATTGCAATACTACAGCTGCGACAGCTGATGGTGGGCGTACTATAACTGACACGCTGCGGCGGGTCACAGGACCGCGAAGAGCGCGAAGCAAAGAAGCGAAAGGCCGATGCGGAAGCTGCGCAGATCTACGCGACGTTCGTTGCGTCGTTCGAGAACGACGACGAGACGCTCGGCAAAGCATTTGTGCGCGGTGGCAGCACAGGTGTCGACACTAGCGACAGTCAGCGCCCTGGCGAGCTGTATCGCTTGCAGCCGTCCGACGCCCATGCATCAGCTGCACGAGCAGTCGGTACCAAGAAAGTGTCGGAGATGCAGCGCATGCTCGACGAGATGAAGCAGAATGACGCACTGCGGCAGTCGCGACGCGAACAGTTCGGATTGGCGGAGACCAGCAGTAGCACTATAGCGCCAGCAAAGAAGAAGCGGCGCGAGATTGACCAGTTCCTCGACGAGCTCAAGGAGCGGTGCGTTCCTGTGTGCCATTCAGTGGTATTAGTATGTACAACTGGCTCATACTGGATCTGTATGTATGTGGATGTGCTTCGCCAGCGAGCCGACCGTGCCGACTGCAGTCGAGATGGGACTCGGCAAAGGCTCGTTTGACCACGGCGACCCAACGACGACGAACCTGTACGTTGGGAACCTCGCACCGACGGTGACCGAAGAATCGCTCGAGGTGCGTTAGTTTTCCGTCGTGCTTGTTCGATATCCATGGGTCATGGTAGATTTCGACTGATCATGGTAGTTTTCCATGGGTCATGGTAGATTTTTTTGGTCATGGTACTTTTTCCATGCATTATGATAGTTTTGTTTGGATCGTGTTCGATTTCTGTGGGTTATGATATATTTCCGTGGGTCGTTTTAAATTTGAACGAGTCATGTTAGATTTGTATGGGTCATTCAATTACGATGGGACATTTGGACTGATTTGGACTGATTTGGATATGGACACACTGGTGATACGCAGGCGCTGTTTGGCAAGTACGGCGACGTGTACTCGGTTAAGATCATGTGGCCGCGCACCGACGAGGAGCGCGCGCGCAAGCGCAACTGCGGCTTTGTGAGCTTCTTCGACCGCCAAGACGCCGACGACGCGCGCGTGAGTCTCCACGACCGCGAGGTAACTAGCGTGTGCGCCCAGTGACCCACTTGCGCACAGACTTGTGTGTGGAGTGGGACAAACTGCGACGGGCTCTCGGAGCGTCAGCCTGACAATAGTCGTCGTTCGTCCTATACAAACCGCGAGACTAATGACGAGTCCGTGACGTCGTGACAGCTCGAGGGCTACGCGATGGTCGTCGGGTGGGGCAAAGCAGTGCGCATTGACCCAAACGCGCCGCGCCGCAGCAATCAGCGCTCAGTTGCTCCGGCTGCGACTGCTGCAAGTGGGTCATTGCTTGCTGCACCGACGCCCGAGCCGGCGGCAGTCGAGGTGCTCGCGCCAGCTGCTGCGCCGCAGATCGTTGTGGTGCTGCCAGCCGACGCTGCAGTGCGCGAACGCATCGATCGGCTCGCGCAGTACGTCGCGACGGACGGCCAGCAGTTTGAGAACGCGGTGCGCGCACGTGAGGCGCGACTCAACAGCGATGGGCCATTTGGGTTTTTGTTTGACCCACCGACGTCGCCGCTTGCAACGTACTACCGCTGGCGCGTGTTTGCGTTCGCAATGGGCGACAGCGCGCGTTTGTGGCGCGAAATGCCGTTCCAGATGACCCACGACGGTGCGGTGTGGCTGCCGCCGCCAATGCCGCCGGCCCCTGCGAGTCGCAAGCGCCAACACTCGCGCTCACGCAGTGCGAGTCGCGGTCGCAGTCGCCACGCAAGTCGCTCAAGCAGCAGTCGGAGTCGTTCGAACAGCAGTAGTTACAGGCGCTCGCGTCGCAGTCGGAGCCGAAGCCGTCGGAGCAGCAGCCGGAGCCGAAGCCGCCGGCGCTCACGCTCACGCTCACGCTCGTTCAGCGACTCGCCTCGACGGCGTCGCAGTCATAGTCGCAGTCGCGGGCGGCGCTACAGCAGCAGCAGCAGCGATAGCAGTCGCAGTCGCAGTCGCAGCAGCCACACGCGAGCTGCACGTCTTGCGCCTCTTACCAGCCGCCGTCATCCGTCCGACACGGGATCTGCTGCGACGTCAGCGTCTGCGCTCGCACCTGCGCGGCTGCTCACTGGCCAGCAGATCGCACGCGCGCGTGACATTGAGCGCGGCCGCGAACCGAATCGGCTCGAACCGACTGAAGTCGATGAGTTCCGCGCATTGTTGGCCGCCCTCACGCTCGAGCGCGTGTCCGTGCAGCGCGTCATGGGCTTTGCACTCGACCACGCGGAAGCCGCTGCTGACATTGTCGACGTGCTCCAGCGCGCGTGTGCGCACCCGCGGGCGTCGGCTGGTGCGCGCGTCGCATTTCTCTACGCCGCGTCCGACATTCTCCACAACAGCTCGGCCGGCGTGAAGAACGCGTCGCAGTTCCGCACGGCGTTGCAGTCAAGTTTGCCTGCAATGCTTGCGCATCTGCGACGCTCACACAGGGCGCTCACGGGTCGCATGTCGGCGAACGCCATGAAAGACAAAGTGCTCCGCGTGCTTTCGGCGTGGGAGAACTGGAGCCTCTTCCCGCCGCAGTTCCTCGTCGGTCTCAACGCAACGTTCCTCCATCGTAGTACCAGTCGTACTGACGATGACGATCACAATGTTGACGACAATGTTGAAAAGTCGGGAGACACTGTCAGTAACGGGACGAGTGATGCTGTCGACAACGAGCGATTGCGCAAAGCGTGTCGGCAAGCCGGGATCGAGTCGACTGGCTCGGCCAAGCAGCTGCGTGCGCGACTCGAGTGGCTGCGCGAGTTCACGGCGCCAGCACCGACCAAGGTGGCAGTGGCGGACTCGGTAGGGTCCGGCGTCGTGCCAGCAGCTCGGATGCCGGCAGCGCGTGTTAGGACCGAGGTGGATGACGATCTCGATGGCGAGCCGATCGACGATACGAGTTTGCAGGTGGTACCGAACGACAACGCGCTGGACCTTGATGGCGAGCCAATGGACGATGACGACGGTGAAGACCTCGATGGCCAGCCGCTCGATGGCGACGACAGCGGCGACATTGATGGCGCGCCAATGGGCAATGACGGTGACGACCTCGATGGTGAGAACCTCGATGGTGCGCCGTTGGATGATGACGACAGCGAGGACCTGGACGGCGAGCCGCTTGATGGCGATGCACGCGAGTACTCGGACGATTTGGACGGCGAGCCGATGTAGCTAGTGTGTCAGTCGCGATTGCTGTGTAGGAAGCAAGCACGAGTGTGTGCAGTCGATGATGATGGGACTGGAGTCTGTGATATGTTGCGTCATTTGCGAGAAGGTCGGTCGGTCGCAGATGACATCCGACAGTGGTTGGATGCGTCGTCTCGTTACGACAGTGCCTACCGTGTTGACTGCTCAACAAGACGCGTGTGTGTTTGTTTGAGATTGTGTGTATGCACAGCTACGCCGCGTGGTACGCAGGCATTGTCGCCTCCTTGTTTGCCCGAGCGAGCGACTTGACGCACTCTGTGGACACCTATCGCCGACACGTTCCTTCTATTGCTCATCTGCTCGGCGTGACGAAGTCGAAGAGCACGAGACAATGACGTGTCACTTCAAAGACGAGTGTCTCGGTGGCGATGCGGACGACACAGCGAGTTCTGGTGTAGTAGAGCCGACAGCACATCCAGCAATGACTTGCCAACGATGACGCCGTCGTACTAGCACATCGTACTAGTAACACCAAACTTTTGTGTATTCAACAGAACAATGGGAGGCTATACAGATGCATGGGCTGTCCATGCTCCTGGCCTCGATGTTGCGATCATCCCTTTCGCAGCAGCTCAGTACGCTCAGCTCCTTACGCTGCGTTGTACGCCTGCAGCGTCGCGGCGTTTAGGTTCCGCAGCGGCTTCATGCGCTCGGTGTGCGCCGACAGCTGCGACAGCACGCAACACGTGCACCAGAACGACAGGCAGACGTCGGTCATGGCCGAGCCGGGGATGCTGTCGAAGCGCCGCACGGCGTGGCGCAGCATTGTCGTTGCAACGGCAAAGCCGAGGATGCAGATGAACGCAGCAACGCCAAACGTCGCGCCACTGCTCTCGGACGAGGAGCCGCCAGCGAGCGCGGCCCAGCCGACGTACAGGACAAAGAACACGAGACCGACGAGCACACCGGACTGGCCAATGCCGTTTGCAGCGTACGCAGCGTTCACACACGGCACGAAGAACGACATGCAGCAGTGCGCAGGCGTCGAGAGGCAGTTGCAAAAGTCAATCTTCCACTCGTGTGTCGACGGTGTCGGCGCCACTTGCTGGTGATGCGGCAGTGGTGCAGCAGCGTGTGTTGGCGGCTGGTACTGCGCAGCGTCAACGTGCATCGCGTACGGGACGTTGGACGATCCACCACTAGCAGCAGCAGTCGCCGTGTTGTCATCGTGATACGTTGGCGCGGACGGCGCTCCTAAAGGTGACAGCGCCTGCATGTTCTTGTTGTTGGGCTCCAAAGTGTCGTAAGATAGTTGGTTGGTTGGTTGGCTGTGGTGGAGCTGTTGGATGGTCGTGTGCTGGTGTCGCTTGCGGTGCGCAAATTGCAAAGTGAGCAGCAGCAACTTGTGCGGCACGCAAAAGCAAAAAAAAGCTCACGCTTAAATTGCTGTACCACAAGCGGGACAACAATTTGAAGCCATCGATGTTCAGTTACTAGTACCACCACTGAACCCAACGAAAGCGAGAATTGACAACCAGGACAACAATTTGAAACGACGTGAGGTTACCAGGACATCAGACTACTTCGACAGAAACATTGATAACATACGCGATAAAGCATGGAAAAGTGGTCAGCAAAACTACTGGAACGAATGAGATCGCTTGTCCAGATGTCCAGCTCATTCGAGCAAATAACAAAAATGGACTCATGTTATCCAAAAAATAGATGAACTACGATTGCAGATTCGACACAAAACAATACGACAGCAATTGTTTGCGCAATATATTATTTTCCATTTGATTTGTATGACCTGCTCAATAGTTTTGCATAGTTGACGCAAGTGCGACCATAGAGCTCGCTTGGTACATGCGTGCACACTCAGCATGGCGGAGCAACGCGATCGACAGACTCATCACCACTTCGACTTTGCGTGTTGACACTTGCGTATGTGGTTGAGTTTGAAATTGAGAATCAATTTAGTGTGGCCATACGTCAGAGTCTACTACACACGTGCAGCTACGCGGCGTGGTACGCCTGCAGCGTCGCGGCGTTTAGGTTCCGCAGCGGCTTCATGCGCTCGGTGTGCACCGACAGCTGCGACAGCACGCAGCACGAGCACCAGAACGACGCGCAGACGTCGGTTATGGCCGAGCCGGGGATGCTGTCGAAGCGACGCACAGCACGGCGCAGCATCGTCGTTGCGACGACAAAGCCGAGGATGCAGATGAACGCAGCAACGCCAAACGTCGCGCCACTGCTCTCGGACAAGGGGCTGCCAGCGAGCGCGGCCCAGCCGACGTACAGGACAAAGAACACGAGACCGACGAGCACACCAGACTGGCCAATGCCGTTTGCAGCGTACGCAGCGTTCACACACGGCACGAAGAACGACATGCAGCAGTGCGCAGGCGTCGAGAGGCAGTTGCAGAAGCTGATCGCCCACTCGCTCTTGATTTGTTGCTGCAGCTGTTGTTGTTGCTGCGGCACCGGCGGTGGTGCGTTACCACGCGTTGGCTGTTCGTACTGCGGATACAAGCTTGTAGGTGCTGCGCTTGGCGCTTGTGGTGGAAGCAGTGGTGCTGGCGTCGGCTGCGGTAGCGGCACAACCTCGACTTGCACCGCGTACGGGATGTTGGCATCAGCCATGCCGTCGTCGACTTCGTAGAACGCCGGAGCAGACGGCGCAGCGCACTGCGTTGACGCTGGCGAGAAGGCTGGTGCGTCCTTGTCATTATGACCCAGTGTGGACGCCATGATGTCTCAAGCAGTTGGCGGTGGTGGCGGTAGCGTTGATGTAGGAGCTACTGGGTGGTGCTGCCTGTCGTTGCGAGCGGATTCCAAAGTGAACGAGCGTACCTTGTACTGTAACTACCAAGGTGTCATTTTGAATTGCCTCTTTATGTTGGGTGATCAGCATTTGCATATGCAGATACAAGACCGTGGTACGTATGCATGTCACAGTTAACCGACTGGTATGAACCATCAGGATGCAATCCGCTATAGCTGCACTCATGTACTGTGTGTGGATGCGTAGGCGCGTAAATGCACAAATGCAAAAGTGCATGGCCATCATGTAGTACATACTTGCTCCTACAGACAGACCCGACTACGATGCTGCGTGGTACGCTGGCAGTGTCGATACCGCTGCGTTCCGAAGTGGTTTGACGCGCTCCGTGTGCGCCGACAGCTGCGACAGCACGCAGCACGAGCACCAGAACGACGCGCAGACGTCGGTCATGGCCGAGCCAGGGATACCATCAAAGCGACGTACAGCACGGCGCAGCATCGCCGTTGCAACGACAAAGCCGACTGCGCAGATCGCCGAGACGAGGCCCCACGTCGAGTACGTGCTCTCGCCTTCGCCGTACGAGCCGTCGTACGTGAACCACGCGTCGTACTCGTGTCTCGGACCGTTCGCAAAGACCACGCAGCCCGTGTACAGAACGAAGAACACGATGCCGACGAGCACTGCAGGTCGATGGATGCCGTGCGCAGCGTACGCAGCGTTCACACATGGGAAGAAGAACGCCATGCAGCAGTGCACAGGCGTCGCGCAGCAGCCACAAAAGTCGATCTTCCACTCGTTTGTTGTCGGCGCATGCAGTGGTTGCATTGGTATGCCAGCGACGTGCATCGGTGGCAGGTAACCTGCTGGCGGCTGCGGTACAGCGTCGACCTGGACAGCGTAAGGGATGTTCGCCGCGCCAGCAGCAGCCATATTGTTGTCGGATCCGTAGTTGTACGCTGGTGCCGATGCTTCACCGCGGTGGGCTGATGCAGGCGAATACACTTGCGCGTTCTTGTTGTTGAACGCTGCCGTGGACGCCATGCTGTCTCGAAGTGGTGGCTGAATGTACGAGAAGCTGTCTGGAGGTGGAGCTCGTCGTGCTACTAAAAGTCACTTGTGCGCAAATTGCAAAATGAGCAACTGGTGCATCAAGGCTGCAAGAAATTGCGCGACAAAGCCAATTTAAATGAGTGGATTTTCATACAATCTGAACCCAATGGATGCCAAAATGAACAACCAGGATGCCAAAATGAACAACCAGGATGCCATTTCCGAGCAATTTGTGGCAACCTGGACTTCAAAATGACATTTTGTTAGCCAGATCGATCAGAATTGAAACGCTCACATCAAATGTGCATTTTGTTGGCATAGTGCGTATGACACGACAACGTTGACATTTTGCGACTTTGCTGGATCTTGTACTACTGTTGATCGGCAACACACGCTCTTGCAGTCTCGTTCAACGTAACGCAACGCACATGACACATCGACGTGATCTGCCACCAGTTCGTGGCCATGCGCCAGTGTCGCTTGACAAAGACTGCTTGTAGCCAGCCTGTCTGATGCTCACTTGAGCACGCGGTACGTCGCATCGATGCTCTCGTCGTGCGTGTTGGCGGTGCCGTTGCGAGCTGCATGTTCATCGCGGCGCAGCCACTCCTCGTCGTCGTGCGGGTGCTCGTGATACGCCGGGAGGATCGAGGCGGCCTCGCGCTGCGCTTTGATGCGCGACGTGTGCGCCGACATCTGGGCGAGCGCACAGCACGAGCAACAGAACGCAACGACGCAGTCTTCGAGGCTCGAGCCGCGGATGCGGTACACATCGCGCACAACGTGACGCAGTACGAGCACGCCACAGAGGTATAGCGTTGAGCATACTGGGATGACATAGAGTTCACGCTCCGCTGACGCGACTGCGCTCGCGGACGACGTGAGGAGGAAGAACACGCCGGCTGCAATGCCCATGCGGTTCGCATAGTGCGCTGTGTACGCAGCGCTTAGGAACGGGAAGCACAGCGCAACGAGGCCGTGCACAGGCGCGCAGAAGCACTCGAAGAGCCGCACTTCCCAGTCGTTTGGTGGTCGTGCGATCGGGATCATCGCGTAGGCAGGCTGCGGCGGCGCGTACTTGTTGGGCGGTCCTTGCCAGCTCGGTGCCGACCCAACGTGCGTTGGATGGCCCTGGTGGTTCGCTGGTGGTTGTCCATGTCCACTGCTGTTGTGCGGAGGCGCTTGGTGTGGCTGCACCGCAGGCGCTGCGTGCGCGTTGCTGCTGCTGGTAATCGCTTTCACAGGTGTCTCCATGCTGTTCTCTCTGTCACTCACTTGTACGAGTGCGTGCGCGTTCGAGACTGCGCGATCTGCTTCTCATTTGGCGGGAGTTGGTCTGCAGCTGCGACCTTGTCCCATCAATCCCACTACCAAACAAACGAGTGGCACCCACAATGTGCTGCGATGACCGCATTTGCTGTCATGACAGGTGCGAACGCATTTGTTGCATTGCATGCACTGGAGCGCATGCACGCAGCGGAGACCATGGATTGCGCACATCGAGCAGCTCAGGAGCTCAGCAGCACGAGCTCAGCATTGTTGTTGGCGCAATGCAATGTGGGCTCGTCGCTTGCCCAGTCTCTTGTTCGCTGTGCAGTGGTCGCTTGATGTGCAACGGATTCTTCTTGCAGTATACAATTCAACTGTTGTTGCAGCGAATTTGGATTCTGCGCGTGACATTTCGCCCGCTACACCATTGCAATGTCATGACAATAACACTCGCTCTTTGCTGCTGCTGCCTGCCGGCCAGCTTGTCAAGACTGCCAGGCGTCATCAACGCCACCTCGCGAGGGCAGCGAACGTGCAGTCGCGGTCGTGAGCCCGCTCGTGCACACGTCGTGGTCGGAACGCGCTCGATTGTGCGCGCACATACAGATCGAGACACACAGGCCGAGACACACAGACACACCCGCGCAGTGGCAGTTCCGACGTCTCGACCTCCACATCAAGACCCTTCGATCACGTTGCAGCTGCCGCTGCGATGGACTCGGACGCAGCGTACATTGCGCAGATCGACAAGAAAGAGGCGTACGAAGGGCGGCGCAAGCGCTCGCGCACGGCAGGCGCACGGCGCACGACACGCGCTGGTTCAGTCGCAGCTGTGCTTGGCATCACAGTCGACATGGCGCACGCCAATGACGACGACATCCTCGATGCGCACGTACCTGTATGGGAGACTGGACTGTTCACGTGCTGGGACGCATCGCCGTGGCACTGCTGCCTCGCAGCTGTGCTGCCATGTGCGATTGCGTCGCACATCGAAGCAACGATCGACCGTGGCGCATATGGCGTCGGTGCGTTCGTGCTCGGCCTCACGTTCCTCGGTGTTGTCGTATGCGCAACGCAGAGCATCGACGCAGCAACGCACGCACCAAGTTCGGCATGGACAACGCAATACCGGAGCGAACAACTTGGCCTCGACATGTGGACAGTTGCAGCATTTGTTGCAACTGCAATGTACGTTGCTGGCGTGTTTGCATTTCGCAACATGACGCGCCACTATTATCGGATTCCAGGGTCGTGTAGCGTCGACGCAGTAATTGCAACACTGTGCGCGCCGTGTGCAATGGCGCAACTCTCGCGCCACTTTGAAAAGGCCGGACCGTCCGTGTATGCGACCGCAGCAGCAACTAGCAGCAACAGCGCGCTCGTACCGATCGATACGCTGCCGGGCTACGAAGCGTACTGATACGCACGCAGCTAACAGTCGACGCATATGACTGGATGCACGCGATCTAAACAAGTGTCGAGTGCGACTCAAGGACGCAGGGACGTCGTCGTTGATGGCGACGACCTAGAGTTTGTGAGAACGAGAAAGAGTGAGAACAAGTGTACGATAGCGAAATCAACCGAATAGAGCGAACAAAGTGCGACGATTGCAGCTCGTATGTGCCTGTACTGCGTGGACAACGACGCCGCACCGTTGGCTTCTCCTGCATGATTCAGTGCACGTGGGGATGTGTGGCTCTCGAACATGCTGGCTTCATGTGTCAAGTTGTGCAAAGGCGTGACCAACAACCACGCTGACAGCTCCAAGTCCAGATGAGAGTCATCGTCAAGGACGCTACAAGTAAATCGTCTGGAAGCTGCTTGGCGTGATTTTGCTAGACCTGGATCTTCAGCTGCTTACAGCGCACCGTTCGATCCTATGGAGTGCTTACGACTTGATCGAAATCTAGCATTTGGACGAAACCTGGGTCACCGGTCCTGCTCATGGCGACGACAGCGAGCAGTGTCCACGATCAGCGCTGCGGACTTAGCGAGACTCGAAGTAATACAAGTGTGTACTGGGGAGCTGTCAGTGGTCGAATTGTGAACTGTGCTTGCTCGCTTGCCAGGCTAGCCGTGACTTCGAGGTCGTCGCTATTGAGGCCGCACTTGCAAGCCGAGCGAATGCAACACACCTCAGTTTGCTGCAGCTTCATTACAACACACGCACGTGGAACTGCTCGTCTGTGATTCGCATGCATCCACAAGTCTATATATCTCTGGAGAGCGCCACTTCGGAAGATAGTGCGCTGCTGCGTCGGAGCTCGCAGAACCCTCGTTGCGATGACGCTAAAGCAGGTTGTCGCGTTGAATCGAATCGAGCACGACACTTCGTCCTTTTTGTAGCATTTGCTGCAGGCATGAGGTCGCCGATGAAGAAGATCTGAAATGGTCGCTGCAACAGCCACCACGTATCCTACAGCGCACATTGCGTGCTGCAAACACCAGCACATCGCACATTTGCAAAGGTGTTGCTGGTGAATCATTACAATACGCACGGAACACCAGCAGCAGCAACAACAAGCAAACAAGCGAAAATCGCACAGTGATGACCGTCAGCAGATGTGCCGACTTGGCAATCAGTTCCAACTGGCTCTTTTGCGAGAGAGCCAGTGCGTGATTTGCACTCGAGTGTGTCTCTTCAGAGCCGAGCGAGTGATGGTGTTTGCAGTGCCAAACAGCTGCACCAACTTGCCTGGTACAAGCGCAAAGGCGGCGCTAGGTATAAGTGCGCAAGTCCTTCTGTGGGTTGTGTGTTGCGTGCAATACAAACCACACAAGTCGTACTGACGCGCGCAATGGTCCTCTCCTCTCAGGAAATGTACGAGACGATGGTAATGCTGGCAAACTCGGCCATAATCACCGCTGCAGCAGCGTGTTGGTTTTGCAACAACATCTCGGACGTCCTCTACAGCGCTCCACTCAAAGTCGCAGTCGCCTTTGCATGGTGCATACACTTGTTTGCTGCTGTTGTCGTTGTCGTAAGAATGGCGGAGAGAGGCACTTTTGCAGCGCAAGTGAGGACGCAGCCAGCGACAGCCACTCACCTGCTGCTCTTGCGACCAGATGGATGCAGCTCCTCGCAATGAGGAGTTCAGATCGCACTTGCGGCTGTCCCTATACCCAACGGGTTCATGCTGCGTTCGCTTGCGTCAAGTGCGGCAGCGTGAGCATGCGATGACCACTAGACCCAGACGACACGGCACGGAGAGCTCAGTACGGCATGACGTCGCCATCGACGCTACAGTACTCGAGAATCCACTCGCACACCAGCGATGAGCAAGCGACGAGCGTCTCTCGTTTTGTTCTTCCCACCCTCCAACCCCCCACTTCCACTTCCGCTCAAGCCGCTCACACTTTCGAATTCGCCTGATCCGAGTCAGCGCCGTCCTCGTTCGATCGATCTGCGAGTCGTACACACGCACATAACTAACGACACAGCATGACGACAACACACACTCAGCCAAAGCAAATGAATCAGAACGCAGCAGGCGATGTCACGTTCACGCCGCTCGCGTCGACGCGTGACGCGCCGTTCATGATCCAGGTCGACGACAGTAGCAACAACAACAACAGCACCAGTATTGCGACTATGAGCGACAGTCGCTTTGCAAACAAGTTGCGCGCCAAGACCGCGATCCTCCAGAGCGCTAGTATGCCCGAGACGCGCAGCGAGCGCACCGAGTCGACACAAAGCACAGCACCCGTCGGTGCGTGGAACGTCGGGTTTGCGAGCTGCCTCGACTGCCGCGCAACGTCGTGTCGATGCAGCGATCTGCTCGTGCTCGCGTGCTGTCCGTGCATCCCAGCAGCAAAAGTACATGGCCTGCTCGGCTCGTCGTTCGAGGTCGGAATGCTCTACTTTGGCGGCCTCGTGTTCGCGATCCTCGTCTCGTTGGGACTGAGCTGCTCAAACACGAGTGGCTCAAACAGCAACGCTGCGAGCCATTCGTCACCTGCGACGGGCGACAGCGACCGCTTCGTTGCGTCAGATGCCGATTCGAGCACGCTTGTGCCGAACAACGCAAGTACAGCTGCACCGACGCTGAGTGTCCACATCTACGGCCACCTCGCGCTCGTGCTCCTCGCGCTCTTTGTCGTTGGCGTCGCGTTCTTGCGCACGAAGACGCGCCATCGGTTCAACATCCCAGGCTCGCGCGCGCTCGACTGCGCGCTGTCGTTTGCGTGCTGCTGGTGCGTGCTCTCGCAGACGCAGCGTCACTTCGAGAAGCACAACCGCCATGAGTTTGGGCTCGATACGCCAGTTGACACGCTGCCAGCATTTGTGTGATCGAAAGTTGCTAAGTTGCGACCTCTCAACAATCATAATTTATACTCTCCGTTCCAATGCAATAGTCCATATATCACGTTTGCGCCTATGTAAAACTCAATATTTTAGATCGGTGTGCGCGCTGTCGAATGTGCGACTGTCAACGGTTGTCACTCAGCGACGAGTAATGCGTACAGTTCGTCGTCCCGACCAACCGCGACATAGTTTCCGAATCCGAGCATGCGTGCAAGTGTATGAATCGAGCACGAGGTTGACGAGCGCAAATCTGTTTGTGCGTGTGTGCATCGTGCGTCTGACTGGCACGTGCGACGCGTTCAGTCGTACGAGCAGGAGGAGGAAGCGAGTCAAATCGACATTTGCACCGATATTGCATGTTCGCATAGTGAACGCAAGTCAGTGCGAGCGGCTAGGTCCAAGTTTGCAATAACAACAATGACTCATTGCATGATGCCTGGTTGAACGAGTCTGAATTGCAAATGATACCTCCTGCATGGCGCATAGCTCTCGATAATGAGGCTTTTCGCGATCATGCGTTGAGCTTCCTCAGCGCCTGCGCTAGCACCTCCGATGGCACGGTCGTACAATGCATGCAACTGACCCCATCACGCGCACTCGGACATCCACGCCACGCTCAACGACGTATGAATGGATTCGCGACCAAGCATCTCGACAGATGAAAGATCGTGGTAATGCAAGTGTACGCCATAGCGATAGACCTGGTCGCTGAGCTAGTACTGTGAAGGGTAAGCCGGCAGCACGTCAGGCGGTTCGAATCGGCACTCACGCGGCTTGTAGCTCTTCACATGCGTTGCCATCTGCGCGATAGCGCAGCACGGCAGCAGCAGCGAGACGAGCAAATCGAGCGCACAGGCGCCGCGGATCGCAAAGCGCTCGCGGATCTTCATGCGCAGGAACCAGGTGACAACCGTGTACACGAACGCGAGCACGAGGCAGAGCACGCCGCACGGACTCGCAACCATGTCGAGCATGCTGGCCGCAAACGCGCCTCCACTTGACCATCGACCGCTTCCTTCATCGTCCGAGCTATCATCGTCGTTCCCGTTTATCATCGAGATGACACTGCGGAGATGGTACCGGTCCCATGAATGCGCGCGAGCGCTGTCACTCGAAAGTCTTGAGTTCCAGTCGTTGCTGTGCACTTGCGCGAATGCGATGAACGCGCCGACGAGCTGTATGATCGCGACCGAGAGGAGTCCGCACAGCACGCTCTTGAAACGGAAGATGTCGAGTCGCGCTGCGATCTGCGCGAGCGAGACGCACGGACAGAGCGCCGCCATGCAGCAGTTCGGCACGAGGTGCTGAAAGCAGCTAAAGAGCCCTGCTCCCCACGCACCGATGCGCACGCCGCTTGTGTCGCGATCCGCATACGATCCAGGCGACGCGACTTGGATCGCATATGGTACATCCGAGCACCCGCTGTCGGTCGGTGTGCGCGGTTCAATGACAAGGTGCACAGACTGCATGCTTGAGCGTGTATGCGAGCGAGGGATGCGCGTGGAGGAGACGGAAGGTGTCTTGGAGAAGCGACGGCTGTGCGCTTGAGCGGTCGAATCGCAGAGTGAGCATCGATTTCACCGACGCGAATGAAACGCGAGAGAAGCGATCCAGTAGGCGGTGAAACGGCCACCATCGAGTATGACAAAGTTTGATCCCTGTACTTCGTCTCTCGTGCGTGCCGAAGTCATCGCGAACGAGGTTGCAGCGTCTCCATTGAGCTGGCATCGAGATGTTTGCACTGAGTGACGACTGAGATCGTTGCTTCTCCAGATATGCTGGCCAACAGCGCCAGCTCGACACTGGACACAGTTCGAGCGCATTCAAAGCACATGTTTCAAGTGAGCCCAAAAGGCCTCTAAAGCGTCTCTCGACGTTTAGTATCGGAATATCACAAAACCTTGAAAGGATCGCGAGAGCGTCGTCAAACTGGGGTAAACAGTAAGAAGCATGTACTCGAGCTTCATTTGTGGACAGTATGCGTCTGTAATACTGCACTACTGATCGCGCACACAGCTACACTGCGTAGTATACCGGCAGTGTTACGACGTTCGCGTTCCGCAGTGGCTTTACGCGCTCTGTGTGCGCCGACAACTACGACAACACACACCACACGCACCAGAACGACGCGCAGACGTCAGTGAATGTCGAGCCTGGAAGGCGATCAAAGCGACGCACGGCGCCGCGCAAGACGGAAGTCGCAGCGACAGACAGGAGTACACACACGAATGCGATGATGCGCCACGTTGTGAGCGTTGTGGCACCAGACTGGTCGAGTGTGAACCACGAGTCGCCCTCGTTCATCGGACTTGCAGCGTACTCGTAATACTGATTTGAAAGACCTCCTGGCACCTACAGCGCGGGAGAATCCATCGCGAATTCACTCTTGTGGTGCACGTTGTTACCATACCAAGAAATGCACGGTAACCACACACATGGCTGTTTCACAATCGCGATCATACGGCTGGATCTGTCGTGTGCCTACGCGATGTCCGACTGGAATCGTGATCGATGGGAGCTCTCGATATTGTTACGCATCGAGTAAGTTGTTATAGCAATATTATATTTTCAATT
>JAADWX010000193.1:0-34069 GCA_023336405.1 Globisporangium echinulatum | reverse complement strand
CTGCGTCGTTGCCCTTTTGTTCGCTACGGCATGCGAGCACGACGCTTGCTCCCTTGCGCGCGAGCTCGAGCGCCGTGACGTATCCGATGCCCGAGTTCGCACCCGTGACGATCACGGTCTTGCCATCGAGCGACGGGATGTGGGTCGCGTCCCATTTGTCCGGCACCTGTGTCTTTGTCGTTGTTGCGGCGGGAGCAGTGGGACTCATAGTTGAGCGATCAGAGGAGAGAGAGACGTAAGAAGTGCAAGCGGTGATGCCGCGTTGTTAGTCGAGTTTGCTAGCTGCAAGTCGAGTTCGCGAGTGTCAGTATACTCTCGAAGTCTTTTGTGTCAACTGTGAAACGGTTGACTTCATAGTATCAATTGTGTCATCACCATCACTCTTTTTGCTCGTTGAACGGACTATTATTATTCCGCACTTTGAAAATACAACATCAGCAAAAGTGTCTATGTATCAGCTAGATCAAATATAATCTTGCACGACATCTTCAATAAAATAAGGAAGCGCAATCGAACGTTAACGTGAACGACACTCTTCTATCACCACCCCTCGACATTCTCTCGCTCTCTCAGTCGCTTCACGACGAAGTCGACGTTGTCCTCACCATCGACGCACTATCGACCTTGCGACGCACGCTGTTGTTGTTGCCGCTACTCGCTGGCGTTGCCATCGCATAACTCTGGATCGACTGGCGCCGCCGCTCGTCCACGAGCTCCATCTCGAGCAGCTGGACAATGTCGTCAAAGCTCGGACGCCGCGGCGCGCTCTCGTGCCAGCAGCGCCGCATGATCTTCGCAAAGAGCGTCGGGCAATCTTCTGGGATCGCGGGGCGATGGCCAGCGAGCACGGCCTCCGAGAGCGCGAGCACGCTCCCGGGGATGTCGACGTACGGCACGCTGCACGTAAAGAGCTGCCAGCACATGATGCCAAAGCTGTAGACGTCGACCTTGACCGAGTACTCGGATGTTGCTTCGTCTTGCAGGACCTCAGGCGCCTATTTGGTTTGTATGTGTGTCGTGTGATCGACAGTAGCAGCATTGTACATTGTACGTCAGTTGCGTGATGATGACGTATCACAGAAAGAGCAAACCGAGTCATGATGCACACAAGTTAGGCAATTAAGCAAAGAAACGAGACATGACGACAACGTACCGCCCAGCACGCACTGCCAATGTTCGTCGTCATCTGAAGCGTGAGGTCGGCTGACGGGAAGAAATCGGGCGGCCGCTGGTGCCGCACGCGCTCCTTCGTGCGGAAGAGCCGCGACTCACCAAAGTCCGCGACCTTGAGCATCTCCTGGTCCGAGTCAAAGATGCAGTTGAGCGGCTTGAGGTCGCTGTGCCATCGTGATTGTATAGCAAATGTGTCGCAGCATCCAAGGCGTCAGTCAACGACTCGATCAACATCGCGACACAACCGCATCGCTATACTACCAGACATCCATACACATACACACAGCGAGAGACGTGCACACATTGACGCACCGGTGGATGATCGGGACTGGGAGGCCGTGGAGGAAGCGCATGCCCATCGCAATCATGTGCGCGTACCGCAAGACGGTCTCGTACGGCAAGCTGCTGTGGGCGTCGAGCACGTCTTGGAGCGTGCCGCCGCCCAAGTACTCGTACACAATGTACAGGTTGCTCCCGCTCGTGTAGCAGCCGTACGTTGTCATGACGCACGGATGCACGAGCTTCGACGACAAGTACGCCTCCTCTTTCATCTGGTCGAGACATTCAAACTGCGTGTGCTTGAACGTCTTGACCGCAACGTCGACCGTGCGCGCGATCGCGTTGTCGAGCGCGCCTTGACGCCACGTCGCCTTGAGCACGAGCGCGAACGTGCCTTCGCCGAGGATGTTCACGGGGTCGTCAAACTCGACGCTCAGTGGGTCGATCGTCTTGAGCGACAGGCCAAAGTCAAACGCTTTGCGGCATCGATGGAAATTCGTGAGCGTGATCACGGCCGTGCCGACGCCGAGCACGTCAAAGATCGACTGGAGAACGAAGAACAGCGCATCCATGCGGTTGTCGGTGCGATGGTGACGACTACTCGGGTCCGGCGACTGGATGCCCGTGAGCGTGATCAGACTACCCCAGCACACGAAGAAGAGCACGAGGTACGACCGCGCGACCTTGTTTAGTCGACCGGTGGCCGAGATCGGGTACGACTCGCCGATCGTGCGCTTGAAGCGGACGTAGAAGATAAAGTTGAAACCGAACGCCAAAAGCGGGTAGTACACGTACAGGATGAGGCGGCACGTCGGGTACAGACACGGCTGGAGGTTGTCAATCGGTACGGACCGGTCCTTGTCGACGACGTCTTTGCGGTAGCCCACGAGCGAGAGCGTGATCGACCCGAGCAGCGACAGCAGCATGACGTTGATCGCGTACGTGCGGTACCGTTGCTTGGCACTGTGCGAGTCGAGCAGCACGTCGGCGTACGACACGACCGAGCGGTACATGTTGAACGCGATCGCGCACGTGAACGAGATCTGCCCAAAGTTGAACAGACTCTCGGCCATGCAGAACGCCAGGTACGCGTATGGATCGACGCCATCGTGCACAAACTGCACGCGCAACAGCGACGTGATCCAGTAGCCGCACTGCACGAGGCTCAGCTCGAGCACGAGCGGCAGCGAGTACGTGCGGAACGACCGGAACGTGATGTGCATGCCGATCACGACGAGCGACATCCAGAGCGAGAGCGACATGAGCACGCAGTGCACGTACGTGTACACGCGCCGCGCGGCGCAGCTCGTGCCAACACTGTGGTCGAGAGACCCGATACCAATGCCGGTTGTGCTGCCATCACCAGATGACGACGACGACGAGTGGTTCACGAGGTTGATGCCCGACCGCGCCGAGCGAGGTGGGAGCGTACCGTTCATGGACTCGTACAGCGGGTTGTCGCGCGCGAGCGTCGTCACGGGCACGGGCGTCGCAGTCGTCGGTACCGGTGTTGGCGGCATCCGCACGAGCGTCCCCGACTCGGTCTTGTCCATCGTCGTGCTGTTCGCTGTGCTGTTCGCTGCGCTGCTCACAGCGTCTGCAGCTGTCTGGGCGTTGATACCGACGTGCGCGATCAGCACAGCTGCGACAATGAAGCCCGAGAGCGTCGCGCCAAGGCAGAGCATGAAGATGCAGAGCTTGCGCCGCGTGCGCGCGAGGTGCGCCGTCTTTTCGAGCTGCTTGGCGCGCAGCGCATCTTTTGTGATGCGCCGCTGTATCCGCCGCCGGTTGCGCTCGTCACTGCCAACCTCTTCATCGCCGCTGCCGATCGTGCGCTGGTTCGCAAGCTGCGTGAGCTCAGTCTCCGTCAGCTCACACTGACTCGGCGTCTCGAGCTGCGCAAGGTACATGGCCTCTTCGGTCGTGAGGCCGTCGGTCGAGACGCCGCGGTCGCGGGGCGTCGGCGACAGCTCTGCGCCCGTGAGTCCTGCGAGTGCTGCATCTGAGAATCGCGTGGACAACGACTGCCGGTTCGACGACAGCGACGACGAGTACGACTCGAGGATGCTGCGCACGTACAGCTCCTGGTCGAGCCGCGCCTGGTGCGGATCGCGTCGCGGTCGCTTCCCCGACCGCATCGACACGACCCGGCGCCACCAACGTGGCCGACCGTCGGTGTCGTCAAACTCGCTGTCATCGTCGTCGTCAAGACCTGCGCCGCCACCTCCACCTGTAGCACCTGTAGCGCCTGTCGCGCTGCTGTTCTGTGACGACGCAAACGACGAGAGCGTCGCGGGCGCCGACGGCGTCGTCATGAACCGGCTGATGCTGCTCATGCTCGTGGGCACGTTTGGTCGCACGGTCACGGCAGCGACAGTCGTACCTGCTGCAATTGTCGTCGTCGCAGTCGCGCCAGACATGTACGATAGCGACGTGCTGCCACTTGTGCTCGCCGCCTTTGCTTTCTTCTGTTTCGATGGCCTCCGAGACTGTGCTGTGCTCGGCGCGCTCGTGTGTGAATGTGTGTGCCTCCTATCTACGTCGCCTGCGTGCGTGCTGCTGCTGTGTGTCTGTGGGTTATCTGTGAGTGACAGCCGCTGCTCCTTGCGCGCCATCGCAGACGGCGACTGCACCAAGGCGCGTACACTGCTAGTCTCTGCTGCTGTCAATGCTGTCTCGGAGTCTGCTGCTGGGTCTGCTGCTGCATCTGTCGTCTGCCGCGCTGTTGGATCGTTGTCGTTCATGGCTAATGTCGGTGCCTGTCGGCATTCGTCCGAGCACGACGTCGCCGCCACCGCTGCCACCACCACCGTCACTGACTCGACCTGCGACGCTACTGTTGCTACTACAGGAATCGCTACGCTCTTCGTCGCTGCGGTTGTCGTCGTCGTCGTTGTCGTCGTTGTCGTCGTCGTCGTCGAGTGCGCGCGTGTGCAAGCGAGCGAGCTAAGAGGAAGGCACGCGCACTTGCCGCTGCTCGTCGGGCAATCGAGCGATGTGTGTGTGCGTGCGTGTGCGGAATCGAAGGTGGTGGCGCAACTGTATGGCGCAATGTATGCCTCCGGTTTCCCTTCCCGCACAGGGCAACATCGTTGTATTTTCGCAGACAAGCAAAGGCGCTGAAGTAGCACACACTGACTTTCTTTATTCGATGTGCGTGCTGAAGTACCACAACCGTGGGCTTTGCTCGTCAACAGATCTCGAATACCGGATGAGGATGGTGCTGCTAGTGTCGCAACGAGCACTCGGTGTGCATTATGAGCAGTGTCACAGACGCGCGAGACCAAGCGTGCGTGCATGCACGCAGACTAGAGCAAATATGCAGTGAGTCCACACGGATTTGACAACACCAAACGTGTGCTGAAATCCATGACGACGACGCATTTGGCACTATTGCTCACATTGAAAAGCGACAATCGAACAACAGCAACGATTTGATTGTTGTATGAACGAAACATATTCCGCTCACTTGAGGACTCCAAGTCGAGTACGAACACAAAGCAGATTATACAAGTCGTTTGGGATCGTGATCGAGAGGTGGCGACTCACCATTGCAAACTTAAGCTCACAAGTCGTAAGGAGTCCATCGCTGAGCAAACTAGTTTGCCATCGCTCATATCCAGTCGAGTCTGTCAAATGCAACAACCAACTCTGTTCAGGTCTCTGCCAACACTCCGAATCGCAAAAGCTGTGGACTCGTCATTGCGAGTCTCGCAACGGTGTGCACAACAAGCCATGGACGAAGAAGCACTGCAGCGAAGCGAGCAGATACGAAGCCATGTTTCTTCACTATGAGCTGTCGTCGCTTATCGTCAAAGAGGACAAGCTGGCCGCTCAGTCACATCTCGTTGATGATGTCATGACGTGCCTAGTCAAGTTCTCAAGCGATGTGGGCAATTCTCTTTGCGGATCCCACAACGAGCGCTACTGACGCACACATGCACAAGAAAAACAGCTCGATGTGCTACTCGATACAATGATCAACGCGGCGCCACCGTCTTGGTAGCTTGCTCGCAGTCCCGCTTCTCCTCGTAAACACGCAGTCGCTCAACCAACTGCAACTTCGGCACCCCTACTTACACATTTCAAGCCCCGACGACAACAGCAATGAAGTGCCAGCTCCCGTTTGCTGTCGTTGCGCTCGCCGCGCTCGGTAGCTCAGGTATGTCGGCGCAGACTCTTGGTCACGGACGTGGTCGGTGTGGTTGGTTCGAGCAGTTCGACAATGGTGCTCAGGGAGGGTTTGGCGGTCCTGGAGGAGCTTGTTTCTGGAGGTCAAGGTAGCTTTGGTGCACAAGGCAGTGATGGATAGTCAATGCATTCTTGTGGCCCACATCAAGAAATCTTATGCTCCCATGGTTTTCATTGCCATTCGCGCCTCTTCCAACAATGACACCAATGCCGCCACCAACGGAGCAGAGCGCACTGCTGGACAAGACGACGCCGCAGCCGTCCGTGAGCTATGGCGATGACTCACTCGAGGACCCCGCACAGTCACCGAGCGTGTCGACATGGGAGCTTCGTGTGTTGCTCAAGCCATGTACGTTCGTCGCACAGCTTCACTGACAGCCTGATAGGCAATGATACAGCGCATTCGACTCATATGCTCTGTGATCGCGGCTCGAACAGACTTTTGGCCCAAGACGTGGGGACTGGTGGGTACTGACGTCTGAATGCCACGCATACTGCACCAAATGGTGGGTGGGAGGTACTCACTTCGCTCTCACTGTGACTCGCAGCGTCTGCGTGTGATCGTCGCGTTTGCGTTCATGTTTGGCTCGCGGGGCTCGCGCGTCCTCGCGCCGCTGTTCCTCCGAGACGCTACGAACGTGCTGTCGACGAGCCACCTGTCCGTCATCCCAACTGCATCGATCGTCCTGTACTGCGGTTCGTTGGGCTCGCTCGCTCCTAACTCGATCGATCGTTACAACCGCTTGTGTCATTTGCTCCCAGTCGTCTCACACCAGTCGACCTCTGCGTGTCATTCGGTATACGCTTCATCTGATGTGGTCTGCAGTGACGCTCTTTGTCTTTGCATCCGCCAAGCAGGTGCAAACGTACCTGTATATGACCGTGAAGCAGCATGCGTATCAGGACGTCGCTGCCACGGTGCGTCTGCCATACTCGTGCACACGACCGACTGAATGACTGCACACGAAGCCATCCACCCTCCATCGACTCTCACAGGTCCTGATTCTGCCTACTACTAGCTATTTGAGCACCTTCACAGCCTCTCGATGAACTACCACTTGAGCAAGAAGACCGGCAAGGTCCTACGGTGCCTCGACCGTGGCTCAACGAGCACCGACAACATCGTGAACGTGCTCTTCTTCCGGCTCTTGCCAACGCTCGTGGAGCTCGTCGTCGTCTCGATCGTGTTTGTGTTCTCGTTCCGCGAGCAATTGCTCTCGGTCGTGTGCGTCGCCGGCGTCGCGCTGTACGTCGTAACGACCGCCGTCGGTACGCGCGTGCGGCTGCGGTTCAAGAAGACGACAAACGAGCACGACAACGACGCGAGCGACAAAGCCGTCGACTCGCTCACGAACTTTGAGACCGTTAAGTACTTTGGCACCGAGCCGTACGAGCTCGCGCGGTACATGCGCAGCGTCGCGCTGTTCCAAGAGTCGCAGCTCGCAACGCGCGCGCTCTTGAATGTTATCGTGACGCTCCAGCAGCTCATCCAACAGACTTGTCTGTTGTTATGTCTTGGCATCACAGCGCGCAACGTCGTGCGCGGCACGATGAGCGTCGGCGACTTTGTTGCCGTCACGGTCTACGTTGCAAACATCTTCAAGCCGCTCGACTCGCTCGGGAACATCTACAACACGATCGTCCAGTCGGTCGCCGACATGGAGAGCCTCGTCGAGCTCCTGCGTATTGCACCCGAGGTCCAGGACGTACCCGACGCTTTGCCGCTTGTCGTCGGTCCGCATGCAAGCACAGTCGAGTTCAAGCGCGTGAGTTTCCGGTACCCGAGCCAGCCACTCGCAAACGGCCTCCACGACGTGAGCTTTACGATTTCAACCGGTCAGACCGTCGCTGTCGTTGGCGCGACCGGCGCTGGCAAGACGACGCTCAGTCGGTTGCTCTTTCGCTTTTACGACATTGCGAGCGGCGCGATCTGCATCAACGGCCAGGACGTGTCGCGCGTGCAGCAGCGCTCGTTGCGCGCGAGCATCGGCATCGTGCCACAGGACACGGTCATGTTCAATGACACGATCCGATACAACGTACGTTCTGCCTTTGTATGGCCTCAAATGGCTCGGTCTGTCCGTCCTAGAAGTGTGTATGCCACACTACTTCTAACACTGTCAATGACTTGTATTACCAGTTGACGTATGCGCGACAGGGCGCAACCGAGGCCGACCTCGTCGCAGCGTGCAAGATTGCCAACATCCATGACTTCATCGAGTCGCTGCCGCTGCAGCTCGACACGCGCATCGGTGAGCGCGGCCTCAAGCTCAGCGGCGGCGAGAAGCAGCGCATTGCGATCGCGCGGCTCGTACTGAAAAACCCGAGCGTCGTCGTGCTCGACGAAGCGACGTCGTCACTCGACACGATCACCGAGCGTGGTATCTACGACGCACTGCGCGTCGCGTGCCGCGGCCGCACGACGCTCGTGATCGCGCACCGGCTCTCGACCGTACGCCACGCCGACCGCATCCTCGTGCTCGCGCGCGGTCGCGTCGTCGAGACTGGCACGCACGCGAGTCTGCTCGAGCACAACGGAGGTGCGTGCGTCGCACTGACTTGGAATCGGAGGGCATGCGCAAGCAGCAGTTATTGCCATCGCGTTGGTCTGGGGACTTGATGGTGCTGACCTCCACACCTGCATTGGTTGCTATGTTTCTATGTCTGTGTGTACGACCACAGAGTACGCCAAGCTCTGGACCGAGCAGTCTCTCGAGACCGACGTGAGCAAATGACCGATTGCTGCGAGTGCGTCGCGCTCGGGACTGTGCGTCACTCACTGCGACTCGATCAGCTACTACGTCGCACACAAACAGCTCATACGCAAGTCTCTTGATACATAGCAACTTGATTCATTCATCTTGTACACTCTCTCAAATGTCTGTTCGCTCAACGTCCTGGTCGCTGAAGCCTCTTGCGAGCGTCATCTACTACTTGATTTCTCTCTCACACATACACGTTACCGCATCACCGCACTGCCAGCTCGTCTCACTGTGTTGTTTGTGTGCATGTGTCGACCCGAGACATCGTTCTCGAGATCACCACCACACTGCTGCAACGACGCATAGCGCGATGCCGACTGAGCACGTGTTCGATGCGCTCGATCGAGCCAACGACGTAGGTGAGCGCACAGTCGTCTCGCCGATCCCTGAGGTGTCGTCACCTGCACGGTTTGACGTTGCGGCAGCAGCGGCTGCTGTTATTGCTGCTGCGGTCGCGTTGGTCTCTGCTTGCCATGCCGACATGGTCGTCCGTGCTGGTGTCGGTGCGGGTGTCAGCTGCGGACAGCTGTCAAGAAGCTTCTGGAGGCGCACAACTTGGCTCTTGCCAACGCTCGCAGCTGCTGTACAGTCGGGCATCTTGCGCACTACGCGCGCGAGCACAGGCATACACTTGGTGTTGCGAGGACATTTGTCGTCCGCAACGCCCAAGCAATCGTGGTTCATGAGCACGGCGCCCATGAGCGTCAAGATCACCTCGGTCTCGTCGCGATCACACGCTGCGACAGCAGCCGCGCTCTCAGCCGTATGCACGCTCGCAATGCCGACAGTCAGCACTAGTAGCAGCAGCGCGGACACGCTTAGGCGGCAGCGCTTCGACGCGACACCGACACGGGCGGACATGCGTGTCGTCAAGCAACGGTGCTGCATCGCTGTCGAGATGCGGCACAGGAGATCTGTGTTTGGGTGACTGGCCGCCATCGCCACCACATCTGCTCATGCTCACTCACGACGGCCACACGATGACTTCGCGGGCATGTGGCGACCGTCCTGCCGCAAGGAAGAGGGATGCAATTGTGTGGCTCAAACACGCCGATCGCGGAGACCCACACACTAACGTGAATGGGTGCACCACCGGTGGGTAGCACCACTTCCACGTCAGAAAAGCCGTGTTGGGCCGTATCAGGTGCTGCCACAAGCGAACAAAGTGCTCGCTCGACCTTGCAGGCATGTCCGTGCACGTCATCTTGCTGGTTTGATCAGGTGTCAAAAAGATATACATGTACCGCTACATGGTGAGTGTAGGCGATACAATCGCGGTGGCTGTGGAGTGAACGACAAGGGTGAGTGCGACGCCTGCTTGCAACTCGGGATGTGACGCGGCTCGTGCCGCTTGCCACCATTCGCAGCATGTTTAGTCAAGAAAGGACGTAGGCCATTTGGCTATGTACACTAGCACAGCATTGTAGCTTGTAACCGCAGTTGAGAACTTGAGGCTAATCCGATAATCGAGCCGCTTCAAAAGAAAGACAAGGGTGAGTGCATCGAGCAGGGAAGGCAAACTAGTGAGATCGGTTGTTCTCGATCGGACATCGTAGTGATCTGCATCGTCGTGATCTACACTGCATGCATACTTTGACAAGCATAGTTTGTAGCCGTCAAACATGCGACATATCTGAGTGCCGACGACTCAGCAATCGGTGACAATCATCGCAGTGACAACCAGCACAAGCGATCTCGTCGCAACATTGCAGGCCTCGAGCGCGATTTAGATTTCTGCAACATTTGGTGCTAACCATTCCGACAGCGCGCCTCAGCACTCAGCGCGTTTGCTCGCTTCGGGACGGTACCCGTCACTCGAGTTCGGTGCCCTTCGACCCAACATCGAGTGAATGAACACATTAGCCGCAAAAAAGAAGATTGCCAAAAAGGACTTACATCAATTTCAGTTATGAAATATAATTAGTAGTACCGCAAGTTTTCCATGCACCAACATACAGGATATGTGTGCAACCACGTAGCTGTCATACGTTACGCAGAGCAGCATCCCACGCCCTCCTCAGACAGCTTCCAGCGCTCGTGACCCCAGCTGCAATCGTTACACACACGACACAGCGCCTCTCTACGTGTTGCTCGAGACGGACGTCGGCGATCTTCGCGCTGCTGTCGCAACAGCAGCGCGACTCCCGCGAGTGCGAGAGCTACTCCATCGATCAACGCTGGCAACAACGACGGCGCTGCAGCCGGCGCGACCTCTGGAGGATCGTAAAGTGGCGCGCGTCGACTCCAGGTTGCTCGACACGCTCACCGCGACGCTTGTTCGGCACTACCTGCGTGCAATAGCGCTGATGGGGAAAACGCCGATGATATGTTGAATTGAGGAATGCGCAGTGGAGGCGGGCTACGATTGTCTTCAGCTGCTGGTGTGGACTGCTGCGCTTGAGCAAATCGTGCGAGACGGTGTCGCAGCGATAGAACCGATTACACGCAACCAAGCGAGCTGCGCGAGTAGTGCGCCGTGCGACAACAGCTGTACACGCTCACAGTGCTGCACACTTGGTGGAGGTCATTGCAGCAAACAAGACGCAAAATGAGCGTCTACGTGTGTTAGAGGCGATGCTGCCAGGGGCCACGCGCATCGAACACGCTCAAGAAGTTCGGGAGCGCGACGACGAGCTATCGGAAAAACGAAAGAAAGCCGCGGCAGCAAACCCCGCAACTATCTGGTACGAATGGTTTACGAAGGTGCCGCGGCTGTGGGAGAAGGCAACAGGAGCCGACGCTGAGACGCGCGCATGGTTGTCGCGCTCGTGCGGCTGTTCGTTGTCGACGGGTACAAGCTGAGCGAGTCCAGCGCGAGTTATTACAGCGGGTTGGCACCGTTGCAGAGTCAGCGCTGTCTGCGTTCTTGCGCGAGCGTTCGATCAAAGCGGCAAGCAACCGAATTGTGCTGCGCGCTATGTGGACGCTGCACCGCGCTGGAGCGCTCAACGATCGCATCGTCGCGTATATATCGCGTGCTACGCGCAGCAAGTCGAGTCAATGATCATTCTCGCCCTTAAACCGCAGGCGACGCAGCAATCGCAGTTGACGCAGCACGATCAGTCGTGAAATGTGCAGTTGTAATTTGATCGATGGCCACACTCGCTCGCTCTTGTTTACTGTTGCAGCCACTGCCCTGCCGCGGCTGTTAATGCTGCTGAATGTCTCTGCTGTCACTGTCGCCGCTTGCTGATGTTGGGTAGAGAGTCCATGGTAGATACATGCAAACATGTAGGCACACCAGATTTACGCATCTAGGTGGAGAATTGAACCACACACCAGGTAGACAACTCGGCCGCGACCACGCGCTGGAGCATGAGCATGTACACCGTCCATGAAGATGTACCTGCGTTCAAATGCGTGCTCGGACAGAATGGACGATCGGCGCAAGTCAATTAGCGCTTGCAAGGCCTTAGTCATCCTGTCAATTGCAATCGTCTCAGCGTTTGAGGCGGTGTGTATTTATCGTTTACTTTTTACGTCGAAAATGTGGCTGTCACCACAATAGTGGACCCCGATGCTGACATTTGGGTCTCATTTCCCAAATGGCCATGAACACAACAGGTGACAAGGAGAGCAAAAGAGTGTCATTTGTGTGTGTTATTTTTGTTTTCTGCCTCGTTCTCGATCCACAGGCCGTTTCGGAGCCTCTTGTCATGCTCTTTATTCGCTCGATGTTCGCTGTCGTCAGATTTTTTGTCGTTGCTTTGTATGGTTGGCATCCACTAAAATACGACTGGAGTACAATTGTAAACAGGACACAACAATTACTTGTACTACAGTCTGTCCAAAATATAATAGTTTACTGAATCGGCCGAAATGATTTTGGTCACCAAAACGGTGACTGAATGGCATTAGAGCGAAAATGGTTTGAATGCCCGAGAAGGTATGCAATCACAAGCTGTGCAGGTTCGGTAAGTGGACAATCGGTGCTGGTACGATAATCATGATTCCGATAAATTATCCACCAATCCGCGGACGCCATAGAAACGCCACCCGCGGGGTGGGCGGCGTTCATTTGGCACCACCATCTTCAGGATGGTACTCGGCGCCCGTTGTATTTTTTTAGTAGTGCAGTATCTAATACCTCACTTTTTATAAAATAATGGACCGTTATTAGTGGCCATCTAGTGGGAGTTGCAAGAGTATGATTTGAAAGGATAGGTGATATAATGGGAGTCACAATGGGGTATATTTGGGCGAACGTATAGGATGACATCAAGGGTCCAATCTTACGTCAAAAACGCGTACATATCAGGATGTGTGCACATGTGCAACCATACCAATCATCAACTTCCATCAATCGAAACCTGTCACGCGTTGTAGTACACAGAGAAGCAACCATTATGAGTCAGGAGCAAAACGAACAAAAAGAATAATGAGAATTTACGGAGCGGTGTGATAGCTAGCAACTGCTGCTGCTGTGGTCGCACTTTTGTCTTCTCTGACAATTGGAGATGGTAAAGCCAGCGTATTTGTTTGCGTGCGCGTATAGTTTAGTTGCCAGTCTTGATGCCAGATGTTGAAGCAAGTCTTTGTGTTGCTTTGTGAGGTGCGAATTATTACGCAACGAAACATGGGGTGGTAATGCCGAGAGCTCTAAAATTGTTGGAGTACGAATTACATGCGTTGCAGCATCTCTCATTATCCTTGCCTTGATGCTGGTGCTCAAACAGTGCACTGGTTTGCTGTAAAATTGCCAGATCTGTTGGATACTGCACGTCGACCTGTCTTGGCGACAACGAAAGCGCAATACCCGGGTAAATTTGACATGACCGTAGCCGTTGCGTGCTGAAGAACTAAAGCACCTGTGCCACACTCATGAAAAAACGGACGATGGTAAATACTGTCCAACCGCCGTGTCTTTCGTCATGGGTGATATTATTCTCGACAGCTGCTGGACTGTCTTGTTGTCGGTCAATGGATGTTGAACCACCGAGTACTTCGCGCGCAGCAAGTATCAAGCGGTTCCATCGTCAGAACAATGAATATCGACGAAATTGGATCATCTTGCTTTACACCAGTCATTGCATACACAATGCTGCTACTAATCGTCGTCGTACGTGCGCTCCAGTGAAGTACATTGAACTGGTACATACGTAAAAATATTGGCGAGTCACAAAAAGTAATTCATAGTATTCAGAAATACTGTAGATACTACAGTACATACAGTATCGTTTTTACGGTACAAAAAATCGTTATACTGTTTGGGTGAATTGATGTTTACCGCGTCACACTTTGTGTAGCTCGTAACTTGAGAGTTACCCCATATAAACGCCTGTAAAAAAATGGATCGATTGTAGTCATGTACGCTTGGTAGCAGCTTGCTAAGACGAATCTAGGCGAATCGATATCCATCTCGAACATGAACAGAGGTAGTGTGTTCGGTGCCGAGACGAACGTCCTTTTTTTTACTAGACTAGTTCATTCAATGTTCAGCATTTGCAATTATTTATTATCAACCCAATCAAATTATGAAGATCAGTCTAATTACTCTTCTAATACTCATATTATTTTTAACGCGTATATTTAGGTGAATAGGTACTTGACTGCCATGTGTGCCTCGCTGCTTACTGCTGTGCACGCCGCGACCCGCTCTCGTCTCGGTATCGATCGACACATGTCGTCAGCATTGATGCTTTTGCAGACTTCACGCTGTGTAATACCATCGAACACGCGACCAATATCAGTTACGCGCGGCTGCTGCAGCGCATTGTTCGATGACCACTATCACGTTGGGCTCGACGCGCATCACGGACCTGAACTACGCTGGGCACATCGTGACAAAAGCGCTTGAGTACGCAGAGCGCCGCGACAACGGCCTGGAGCTGCTTGCGTGTTTGCAATCGTTTGCGACATCATTAGAGGCCATAACAGCAGGACAGATACGCGGCACTGTGATGAGCGTCGCTGCAGTCGCAAGCGAACTCGACTTGTGCGCGTGATCGAGTAGCTCACCGAACACTTTTTTTTCGACGCCTCGAGTAGCGAGTGCATGGAAGCCGCATCACAGAAGGGCTACGTACTGGTACTCGTGTGACTACTCGAGAACGGCAATGCTGTGCGTTTGGCATCGACCATTGCAGCTGCCAATGCAGCTGACGGGCAGCTCCACGTACTCGATTGGCTCAGCCGATGTCGTCGCAGTTGACGTGGTCCAGCACGAGTCGGACCCATTTGAGCTGGCCGTGAAGCACGGACGTACCAGGTCGTACAGAGCATGCTCGTACAACGAAGCATCCCGACCCACTGATTGACGCTGCGCACAACGGCAGCATGAACGTCGTCCAGGTGATAGTTAACAGTGTCGATGATGACTTGCTCGACGGCTCAGAGCAGTGGACGACGCGATGTGTACGTCGTGTGACGCGATGAATGCAGGACGTCGGGTGATTGTATAAGGACTGACTGCTGTGGCTGCACACACTGGATGCGCCACGCGAGAAGCGATGAGCAGTACGGAAGCTGAGAGATAGTCAGTTCAGGGCATGAGCGACCCACACATCGAGGACACACTACCAGTCGGAGGATCTTGCAAGTGTATTCGCCAGCGTCACTCGATTCTGTTCGTGTTTGTTCGTGTACATTCCCACACACACACTCGTGCACCCCTTGTACTCAGTGGTCAGTCGCAGTCTTGACAGCTGGGAACTTGTGCAGCGCCTCGAGCACGCGCTCGGCCACGACGCGCGGCTGCTCCATGACCATGAGGTGCGACCCATTCGGGATCGGCTCGCCGATCGAGTACGTCTGCGGCAGCGCAACGGTCATAGGTCCAAAGTGGTCCTTCATGAACAGCTTCGACCGCGCACCGCTCTCGAGCGAGACGTGGCACTGCGGCGTTGCGAGCTCGGCATCCGATAGGAACAACGGCGTGCCGCAGTACAGCGACGCCTCGATCTTGGGGTGGCACGCGAGCACGGTCTTGCCGTCGCCGCCACTCGACTCGTCGGTCACGAGCGCGCCGTCCATGTACGCCGCGAGCGACTCGCGGTCCCACGCTGCAAAGTTGCGCAGTACCTCCAAGTGGCGCACCGCGTCGTCGCGCGTCGGCCACTCAAACTCGCGCTTGAGCGTGAGGTCGATGAGAAAGTCGACGAGGTGCGCATTGCTCGGATGCGTAATGCCGTACATAGGCTCAAAGAGCACGAGGCCGTCGAACGTGCCGGGGTGCAGCACCTCGGTGAGCCAGAGCGAGACGGCGCCCATCGAGTGCCCGACGCCGATGAGCGGCTTGCCGTCGAGTTGCTTGCGCAGCTCCAGCGCCTGCGCAGTCGTCTCCTGCGTCGCGATTGAGACCCAGGCGTTGCCGGGGTGCACGACGCGCTGCGACTGCGGCGACTGGTACATCACGTGCGGCTTGATCGAGTTGTCGCGCTTCGTGCCGTGGAGTGGGAAGTCGTACGAGACAAAATCGGCGTGCGCGAGACTCGGGCTCTGGCGCTTGAGGTGCCGGACGATTGGGTCCCAGATCTGGCGACAGAAGCCGCCGCCGTGCGCGAGGAGGAACGTCGGTGTCGCCATGGCCGATCGAGAAGGAGAGAGAGAGACTCGAAGAGGTGTTTGCGCTTGCTGGTGTGTAGGAAAATGATGGTTGTCTGCAGCAGCGAGCAACTCGGGAGCCTTTGTACGCACATCATCGAGATCGCGACGACACTAGGACTCAACGGGGCACGCGCGACTTCAAGGCCACAGGCTGGTTCTCCGCATCATCTCGATGCGTGTTGATGGTCTGGATCGATTGTATAGTCCAGCTGGCGGCTGCCAAAAGCTGCCGTGATCATCCATCTGATAGCCGCTAGAGCTGCCCAGGTCCTGTACAGTAGACACACACTCAGAGGACCGAAGCGCATTCTTCATTCAATCAAGATTTCCAGATGTAGTACCTTGCATTCTCATGACCACCGTCGAGGTATTGCATGTAGCCGCCATCGTATTGTAGCTTAAAGCGCACACCGATTTGCTCGCTTCGCAAAGACGAGCGCTCAGTGCTGAGTTGAAGAGAGTG
The DNA here is from genome assembly GCA_023336405.1 of Globisporangium echinulatum. Taxonomy (NCBI): domain Eukaryota; phylum Oomycota; class Peronosporomycetes; order Pythiales; family Pythiaceae; genus Globisporangium; species Globisporangium echinulatum. Next base: position 17,656 of record JAADWX010000193.1, on the reverse strand, counting down.
AGCTTGATCGATCCAATGTTATCACATGTTCATACACACACATCTAAGAATACCCGACTCAGAACGCTTGTCGTGTCGTCGCTGGAGCAGTACCGAACGCCGAGCACGCGCGCTCCATGTCGGGACACACACCTCACAGCAATGCTCTCCCTGAACAGCTACGGGTGCGCGGCGCGGCCTGCGCTGCCGCTTGGCAACAACCAGCAGCGCCATGAACGGTCCGTCGTGCTCCCACGACTCGCGCTCCATGCACCTGTGTCATCACATGGCAGCAATTCAGCGTTCTCACCGACACCGCCGTCGCGCGCTGCGCATTCGCTCACAAAGCTCGAGACGATGCGCGTGAGCGCCCATCCACTGTACCGCACGACAACCGGGTGCGTTGTATAGTGGCGCTTGCTGTAGTCAGTTGCTCGCATCAGCAACTCACTATGTGCGAGCCTGTTCTGTACTGTTTGCTTGTCACTTGGTGGCTCACATCGTGTGGATGGCGACCTGCCGCAACAGCTATGACTACGGCCGGTACCTCGACTTCAAGGACGTCGCGCTGAGCTGTCCAAAGCCGAAGCACGCCAAGGCCGCGACGTTCACAAAGGAGTTCATCGCTGGCACGTTCACCGACTCGAGTCTCGGCTCGATCGACCGCAGCAAGCAGCGCCACGAATGCTGGCAGCTCAAAGCTGCAGAACGCACGAAGCAGATGCAGACCAAGTACGACGAGCTCCAGCTCGTGCTCCAAGTAAAGAAAGAGGCGCGACGTCAAGCGCGTGACGAGCGGCGACGTGAGCTCGGTAAGATGCACCGCGCTGCCACTTGCATCCAAGCGCTCGTGCGCAGCTGGCAAGCGCGCTTGCGGGTCCGAGAGGAGACGCTGCAGCGTCACACAGTTGCAGCAATCACGATCCAGCAAAAGTGTCGCGCATACGCCGAGGTGCGCCGCGCGCAGCGGCTCCTGCAGTCCATGAAGCAGCAAGTGCTGAGCGTCTTTGCGCTCCGGATCCAGAGCTGCCAGCGCACGTACGTGCTGCGCGCAGCTGCCAAGCGCGAGCTCGAGTGCCGTCGGCAACAAAAGTCTCAGGACGCTGAGGCTCTCGAGCGCCGCATGCTCGAGCGCCAGGACGATGCCGCGCGCGACATCCAGCGCGTGCTGCGGAGCCACTTGGCCCGGAAGCTCGAGCGTCAGTGGTCAACGACATCGAGCTGCGCGATCGACAAGGACGGATTGCTGCTCAAGGACTACTACGTTGCAACGACGACGACACGCAATAACAGCAGTAAGAGCCGCCTGACGCGCAGGACGCTCACAACGCTCAAGCGTCCAAAGCGCGACAAGTCAATCGCGCGGCTCGCACTTGGGTCGCCCAAGTGACACTTGTGATCGCAGTCTGCATACACGCTCGCATAGTACACACATACCTAACACACACACACGAGTTGAGACCACGAAAGACAACGCGAACATAGCAATGGACGGACGGTTGTCTGATCGTTTCGACGTCGCATTGTATCGGTGCTCGGAGCAGCGACCTACAACATTGACTGACGGACTGGCTGACTGGCTATCTGGTTGACTGATTGGTTCGTTGGTTGGGCAGATCCGAATCGGATCCGACTCGGATGAGTCTCAGCTTGGTGGCACCCATGCTGCTAGTCGGTCGTCTCAGACCGCGGGAAGAACCCGAGGATGTCCTTGATGAGGATGTTCCAGACGATCTGCACGACGACTTCGGCGACAATGAGCCAGATCACGATCCATTCGAGCTTCGTGTCGTGCTGGTGCGCGAGCTGCTGGCTCAGCACGTCGAGTCTAATTGTACATAATGGTGCAACAGCAAGTGTCAGTATACAGTATACAGGTCAACATGACTCATGTAGTAGGGCTAGCAACGTACAGTTCGCGCAAAATGTCGAGCCGCGTGTTGAGGATCGTCACGCGGTTGTCGACGTCGAGGTACCGCATCATCTTCTTGTACAGCGGCTCGTACTCGTCGTCTTCCCAGAAGAAGTCGGGCTCATCGAGCATGTCCGAGTTCAAGTTAACGTCGCTGCGCTGCTCGGGAGACGCATTTGTACCATAAGTACATGGTACAAATACGTTTGTGACACATGTACAAATACGTTTGTCACACAGGTTACAATTCGACACATCGACGCGACGTACTTCAATGAATAACCGGCCAATGAGCTTCGAGATGTCGCTCTGCGAGTACTGAATCGAGCCAGTCGTTGCGAGGTTCTGCGGAATGTGCTTCGTCTGCTGGATCGTCTCTTCGACGCGCTCTTCGAACACGTCGAGTTTCGCGGACTGCGCCATCGCAAACGAGATCGCGAGCTTCTCGGACGCGAGGTTGCTACTCAGCGTGATCGCGTCGTTCACAATACTAGCAAGTGATGATAGAACGTATAGAGAGAGAGAGTCCGTTAGTCAGTCAGTCACCACACGTTCCCTACTAAGTACGAATGCGCCAATTGTATACCTCGTTGCCTCGCCGTATGTATAGTCCATGTCTTCGACTTCGATCTGCTTGACTGGACCGACCGAGAACGCCGTGAGCGCGCGCAAGTGACCCTGCTCCTCAGTGCGCGTGAGGCCCCAAAAGACCGTACAGCCCGTACTGTCGCGTACGATCGCAATAGGTGCGTACGTCAGTCGAATCGCAGATATCAGTACAGTTAATTGCCTATATCAGTACAGTCAGACGTACGCAAAGTAGAAGACGTCTTTCTGCCGATACGCAGCTGGGACGACCATGTCGTCGCTGTAGCCACACACCATACAGTTGTGAGTCACGGGGTACGTCACCGTAACCAACGGGTACGCACTGCAACGTACGACTCGTCGACGATCGGCGCGCACGTCGAGTGGATCGCGCCCATGTACATCTTGTGGCTCCAGCCATTTGGGTTCAGCTCGCCGCCCGGGAGCTGCCCGGTCTCGACGCGCTCGAGCCATTTGAGCAACTTGAACAGCTGGAGCTGGTCGCACGTGCAGTACGCCGACACGCGCAGCTTCTGGACGCTCGGCGGCTCGCGCAGGTGCTTCTTGATGCTCCGCATGCGCGAGCGCCGTGTGTAGCGGTTCACGCTCGGGCCAGCGCTACTAGAAGCAGGCGGCGAGATCTAGAGCCAATAGTCACAGTGTGTTTGAGCTGTCGACATACATGTCGCATATACTGTACGATACACAGACGTACAGTCCGTTTGCTCTTGCGGCTCACGAGGCCGCGCCAGTTGGCGCGTGGCATCGAGCGGTTGGTAGTACTGCTGCCCTGTTGTTGCTGGTAGCTTATGGCGGGAAAGTCGAGCTGGGCGTTGTCATCGTCGTCGCTGCCGTCGTCGCTCGAGCCCATGGTGTTGTAGTGCGTGCCGGGGCCGTAGTAAAAGTGCCGATGCTGCATCGGCTGGGCCTCTGCGTCAGCAAGTCAGTCAGTCAGTCAGTATGTGTGTGTATGTGTGTGCAGGAGTTACGAAGCGAGTGATAATGTGAAGACGGCACGTACGATCGCGCGCCTCGAGATCGTGCACGGCCGAGTCCGAGTTGTAGTTGAGCGTGAGTGTGCGCGGCGCGAGCAGCGGCGAGTCTTCCGTGGTTGCGCTCGCGTGCGTCTGTAACTTGGGCGGCCGCGCGCTGCCGCGTCGACTGCCATTCGATCCCGACATGGTCGCTACTCGGTCGGTTGTTGTCTCTCTCGCACGTGTGTGCTGCTCGCGATCTCTTGCTCTCTTGCTCGCTCGCAGATACAGCGGCGTAGTGGACGCGCAGAGCTGGTGGTCGCGCTGTTCAGGTTGTGCGACATTATGGGGGAACTGGGCGGCTGTGTTGCATCCGACTAAGTACGATGCATTATCCATTAAGTACGACACGATCTTGAAGCGAATCAGAACTTGGATCTTGACATGTCCTTGGACTCAGCTCGCACACCGTCCACTATCTATCGTACGATACATGCTGTCCACGTGCATGTGTGTACGTGTAGCATACCCATGCCTCCGTATCAGCATCGAGAACGCTGCATCACACTCCTGTCACTCATCCATGTGCGAGGCTCTCGAGATCGCAGTCGCTTGGATCAAAGTATCTGGATGTGGTGTATACTTCAGTGACACACGAAACGACGCGAGTCCTGCGTGACGACGCATCGCGGCCACTCGACCACCTACTTCGCTCGCACCTGCATCGCTCGCTCGCCAACACCTCGCGCTTCGATCGACACGCACACACTCAGTCTCTGCTGCGCACGTGCTGCGACGCGGCTGCTTTCAGCAGCGCTATGAGCCAGCAGCTTGCACCCTCCTCGCTCGCAGTACGCGCTGGCGACAGTGCAGCGCAGCTCGAGACGGAAGCGCTGCAGCACAAGTACGAGCGTGCAAACGCACTCGTGTCGTCCGTGATCAATCGGTACTACAACGGCAGTGCGCGCGCAGTCGATCCGTTCGTGATCCGATGCATCCAGGACGAGGAGACACGATTGTTCAGCATCCAGTGCTTTGTCGAGGATGTACGTGTGCGTACTTGTAGGTGCATTTGATAGAGTTATTGATATGAGCTGGTGTCGCAAGTGCGTGTTCCCTTTCCATCTCGTGGTGACTGACATGTCGGTGTATGCTCGCTACAGGGACCAGCCGAGTCGCGCCGCGAACACAAGGAGTCGAGCGTCGTGTCACGAGCGATACGAGCTCCGACGTTTACATGTACGTCGACTACGGTTGTCTACATGTACAAACGCACCGGCCCTCTCTTCAGTTGCATGCCATAACGTTTCTGTCTGAACATGCAACCGGCTCGCGCCAGTTCTCGACCGGATCGTCAGTGTCTGTGGCGGGTACCTCGGAGGTCCAGGTTCCGTCATGTACGCCACTGCATCTCACGCACTACATCCCCACAGCATTGAACTATGTGGATAGCCTGCATGGACTGACTTGAACGGCTCGGTGTATGACGACCGAAACACACAGGCGACACTGGGAAGAGCTCAGCGACACGGGATACGACAACGCGATGCGCGAATACATTGGCGTCGTTGACAAGATCGTCCCGGGCTGGGACCTTGAGCCGCCGCTCGACTACCCCGTGTCACGCCACGACCGATTCTGGAAAGACGACGCGGCAGCGCTGCAGTGCCAGTCGTGTAGCATACCGTTTTCAGTATCGACGCGACGGCATCACTGCCGACTCTGTCTCGACGTGTTTTGCTACGCGTGCTGCAGCGCAAGGCTCGAGCTCGCGCTGTGCCCTGGCGCACCGCTCCGTACACAGCGCGTGTGTTCGCAGTGCTTTGAAGCTGCCACGCGTGACAAGCAGCTGCTCGACGTGCGGCGCGTCCGGCGCGCCAACGGCGACCTCGAACAGCAGATCAAGCAGCTCCAAGTCGTGACGGCTACGCAACTCGCAGCCAAGCACTGCGACGAAACCAAGCTCCGACAGGTTGCGATTGCAAGCGGTTGCGACATGGCTGCAATCGACGGATTGATCCTCCAGCGCGCTGGTAGTACCAGCACCAGTCCGTTTACTATCAGTCCGCCCACTAGCAGCAACAGCTGTAGTAGTACCAACAGCAACAGCGCGACTGCTGCTGTGTCGGTTGCGACGCCACCAGCGCACAAGTTTGCGCCGCGCGAGTCGGTCGAAGCGAATGAGCAGCTCGCGCTCGCGCATCGACAGCTCCTCATGGGCCTCAAAGTCGCGCAGTGCCGCGCTCAGCGTGCGCTCGCGAGCATGGACGTCACGCTCGCTGTCTTGCGTGACGCGATCAGCATTGGCGGTACAGCCCACTGGTCCGTTGTACTGCGCTGTGCCCACACATTCCTGACGCTGCGCGACGTCAAAGCACTTGCGGTTGCATCGAAAGCGCTGCGGACTGTTGTCGAGCGTTGTCACTGCGAGCGCAAGTGCGTGCTCGCGCTTGGCGCCGCTCCACAGCAGCGGTCTGCGCTGTGGCAGTTTGAGAGTCTCCGCGACGTGAAGACGCGGCTGTACGTCGCGGACTTGGCCGATGCGATCCGCAAGCAGCTCGACAGCGACTCTGACAGCTCAGACTCAGACTCAGATAACTCAGATGAGCACGCACCGTCCAAGCCACTGTGGCTCACGTTGCTTGATGCACCAGCTAGCGTTCCTAACGCTTCGACTGAGTCGACACTGACACCAGCACCAGCAGCAGTATGCGATGTTGCAAGCACTCAGACGTCATGGGATCGCGCATATGCGCTCATCCTCGTGCGCTGTCAAGCGTCCGCAACAGCACTCGAGTACGACGCGCAGATCGCGCGCGACGTGCAGCGCACGTTTGGCGCTCCAGCGCATCGCACGACTCCGCCCAAGCAGTACCAATGCATTGGCACGACCATTCCCGAGCGTGCCGTCGAGCACCGTCGTAGTGCGCTTGTAAACGTTCTGCGCGCATTCACGAGCGTGAACACCGAGATCGGGTACTGCCAGGGCATGGACCACGTCGCAGCTGTCGTACTCTCGGTCGTTGATTGGCACGAAGCGCGCGCGTTCTGGCTCCTCACGAGCCTCGTTGCGTCGCCGCAGTACGGGCTCGACGCGCTGTACGCGCCGGGGCTGCCGCACCTCGCGCTGCGGTGCTACCAGCTCGAGTGCGTGATGGCACAGCACTTGCCAGCGCTCGGACGCTATTTGACCAGCATCGACTTTCCAGTCAGTCTGTTTGCGACCAAGTGCGTCCACTGAATGTCCGCTATATGTCCACTGAATGTCCGCTATATGTCCACTGAGTGTACGTGAGTTAACACTGGTGGACGCACCTGATATACCACGTATATGTGGGTATGCTGCTGATGTTGCCAGCTGGTTCCTGACGCTGTTCACGAGTATGGAGACGCTGTCGTACGACATCGTGCTGCGCGTCCTCGACGGCTTTGTCGTTGCGGGCTGGAAGCAGATCGTCCGCGTTGCGCTTGCGATCCTCGACGCGCTGCAGGTCTGTGCGGCTGTGTCTGTGTGGTTGTGTATGAGCGAACGCATACTGACTGACATCTCTCCCATGCTTAACGACGCCGAGCAGCATCAGATCCTCGCAAGCGCCTTTGACGACATCCCGCAGGTCTTTTACGACATCCTCACGCACGCAGTACGTCACGCACTTGCCATGTCATCGTCGATCGATTGTCTGCTCTTGCTTATGTTGCTATTGCTCACTGCGTGGTGGCTCGTGCTGTCGATACGTCCAGCCACAGCTTACAGACGTCGACGACGTGCTCGCGCGAGCAGCGCGTTTCAAGGTGCGTCATTCCTCACGTCGTACACTCTCGTGTACTATACAGCTCAATGGTCTCACATAGACGTATACACGTAAGCACAGGTGACGACGAGTCAGCTGAAGTGCTTCGAGCGCGCGTTCGAGACGTCGAGTGCTGCAACAGCAGCGTCGTCCTCTTCCATCACGCCGTCAGTCGTTTCGAGCGCGAAAGCGAACAAGCTGAAAGACAGCAGTGACTCGCCAGTCATACCGACACAGTCTCTAGCATCGTCGCCATCGGACAATGCAAACGCAATGAACTGCCGCGTGCAGAGCGCAAGCACCGAGTCGAGTTTGAATGGGTCCGAGACGTCATCGAGCTGCGCAGTGCGTCCAACTGCGAGTACGACATCATCCAAGGCGCTGCAGCTCGCAGCAGCAGCAGCAACAGGCGACACGGCGCCCGACTGCAGCGAGAAGTCGCCCGACTCGACGCGCGCTGCGACGCCTTTGCGCACGTCAATCGCAACGACGCGGCTCGTCGTCTGAGCCGCAGTGCTGTCATATCGTAGGCTTCTACACCTAACACGTTATGGAATCGAACGTAGAGCTGTCTGCAATCGGCATGTCGCGAGTCGTTGACTAGGTTGTCACGTCCTTCGTGACCACTACTACTACGATACCCACTCTCGTACGGCCGCTGCCACTACAGCTTGCGGAGGTTCAGAAAGCCTTGTGCACACTCGTCGATGTCGTACGCGATCTGCACGACTGCGCGGGCTGGTAGCGCGAGGAACGCGTTGAGCGCAAGGCCAACGATGTTGCCAGCGCTGTGATGGACACGTCTCACACGACTGCTGTTGCGCTCTACTGCAGCTCGATGCCCACTCACAGGCGACGCCGTGTCGGTCACAAGCTCAGCACTTGGCTCGCCGTTCACGAGCACGCGGATCGTCGGACTGACGTCGGTAAAGAACGCGACTTGGAGGTGGTACAGCCCGGGGACCTTGAGCATCACGCTGTCGCTCGCGCCGCTTCGCCACACAAACACATCGGTCCTAGTGTTCACGACCTGCGCAGTCCAGTGGATCGTCTGCTTACGACTCGGTCGGCCGTCTTTCCAGATCTGACGGTCGTGGCAGTGTTGATGGCCATCCAGTCAGATAGATACTGACAGTGTCTAATAATGGGACCCATACCACGAGTAGCTCCGCTAATCATGGGCTATACTGTACGCTGCACGTACGTAGCGAGCTTGGAGCAGTTCGCTCCGGAGCTGCTGCTCGATGTTGACGACTTGGTCGGCGACGCGCGCGAGCTCGCGCTGTGGGACGCTCGTCGTGTCTCGAAGTTGCTGCAGTGCGCGCTCGAGCCCCACGAGCGTCGTGTGGGACTCGACGAGCGCTCGCGCGTCGTCGACGTCGATCTTGTCGGCGATCGCAGCGCGCACAGCCGTCGCGTCGTGCTGGAGGGACTCGACGACCGAGAGCAAGTCGTGCTAGTATAGAAAGATAGAATACCGTCAGACACTGTCAGTAGCCTGCTCGCATTTACAAGCGCCCTCAACAACGCACCAAGTTCTGCTTGAGCTGCGTGACGTCGGAAGCCGTAGCGCTTGCGCTGCTGAGCGTCCGCACGTCGGCGAGTTCAGCAGTAGTCGCCGCCTGTGCGTGTGTCAAGCGGCGCGCGAGCTCGTCGAGCTGCGTTGTGACTGCGCTGTCGTGGTTGCGCGTCGTTGTCTCGATCGCTAGTGTGCGTGACGACAGCCAGTCAGTCAGTCTGTGTCACTAGCTCAGTTGGGAGCAGCAAACGGACCGGCGTCGAGTTTGCAGCGCAGTAGCGTTACGACTTCGCTTCGGTCTGGCCGGTCGTTGATGCTGTCGGTCAGCTCAGCGCGCAAGGCGCTCAAGCGCTTTGACAGGCGCGCTTCGAGGGCGTCGCACTCGTGCGTGAGGCGATCGACGTCGCTATTGTCGAACACTCTGCACTGCATCGCATCCGAGTTTGCATTCGCTTAAGTACGATATGACACCTACCCACGTCACAAGCAGTACTCACAGACTCGAGCTTCGCAGCAGCATTAGCGAGTGCGTCGGCGACCTGCTGCTGCACTTGACTGGCGAGCGTTCGCTCGACGGCTTGCTGTGCGTGCTCAAGCCACTGCTGCTGCTCGGCTTGCAGCGTCGCGAGCGCCTGCGTCTGCGCTGCGTCCAATGCGCGCTGGTGCTGCTCTGCGTCGTGCTGCAAGCGCTCGGCTTGCTCTGCAGCACTGCAGCGAAGACGCGTATCGAGCTGGCGAGTGCGCACCACAGAGTACAAGCTGCAATCAGTGCGACTCAGATCTGATACGTACACACACGAGTGGAGAGCCATGCAAGGGCCGAACCTCTGCAAGATGCTCTGCTGATGCTGTTTGCTGTAGTGCAAACTGCTCGCGTGTCTGCTCGAACACGCGCGCGACGATAGTGTCGTAGTGACTCGCGTTCGTCGCGTCAGCGAGCTGCTGCTGCAGCGGCTGCAAAGCACACGCAAGCTTGTCGTCGATGCTGCACGCCGTCACGCAGTGTTCTTCGTCCATGGCGTTCTGCCAGCGCAATCGATGCCTGGGGTCAAATCGCATAGCTATGGTGATGCATATATCTGCTACACGCTCAAACACATGCATACACACGCACATGGAGACGTGCGAGCTCGCGCCGCAGTGCCTGGATCTGTTGCGCCTGTGCTGTTAGGAGCTGCGAGACCGCGACGAACGATGCAAGCAGCACTGGCTGCACGTTGCGCCACGACCGCTCAGCGCACAGGGATGCAGAAAAGTCCGTGTACGCTGGCGAGAGTGCGTCGAGCGCATCGCATGCGTCGTAGCTGCTCGAGCGCTTGTCGACTGTCTGCATCGATGGCGTTGTTTGATCGGATCTTGAAAGGGCATCTTGACGAAAAGGTGATGTGCTCTTGTAACGAGATGTGACATGCTCTTGTATAGCGATTTTGCTTCACAACCAAAAGGGGCGATCGCACAATTCATTCGTCTCCGCGCGCAACAGCACGAGCCGTTGAGCGCAGCACATCGACGAGCAACGATGTCGGCCGCGGGCATGCGCTTCTGCCGCGAGTGGTGCGTGCGTGACAAGCCATGTGTGATTAGCTGTGTGTGCTTGATGCGCCTTGTCTCTGCCGCGTAGACACTTGTTAGTGTTTTTCAGCCAGTTGCTCGCAGCTGATAGTGAAACGCTAGTGCCATGGAGAACGCTGTGCTCACTTGCGCATGGCGTCTACTGTCCATGGCTGCCATGTCGACATACGTATATAGCAACAACATGTTGTACCCGAGTCAAGACCGCGATTTGCGCCGCTTGACGTTCCGCTGCCGCAACTGCGGACAGTCCGAGGAGGTCGAAGAGAACTGTATTTATGTGAACGAGCTCGTCAAGGACACGCGGTACGTTCGAGCCATTGGCTTGTATCTGCCTATATTAGGCGCTTACTAGCATCTGTATCTGTATATAAACATGCCATAGTGTGCAGCTCGATGTGCTGCCGGGCGACATCATTGACGACCCAACGCTCCAGCGCGACTACGACGTGACGTGTCCAATGTGTGGCCACAACGGCGCGGTGTTCATTCGGTCGCACGACGGCGTGAAGCAAGCGACGCTCGGGCTCATTTGGGTCTGTCTGAACCGCGACTGCCAAGTCGACGAAGAAGGAAACCGCTTGCCGACGTACAGGTGGATGGGCTGAGGAATGGTGGGCGCTAAAACAGTATAGATGTACTGTCGAGTGTAGGAGCTGAGCGAGTCAGTAGCAGCACAGACGAGCTACAGTAGAGCTGGTCAGCGTCTGCCTATGATTCGTTTCGACGATCGCACGACCGACTGATCGCGTGCTGTCGGTAGCAGCAATGCACTTGTCCTCGCTGTCTCTGTTTTCTCTCTATGAATGCATGTGTATCGTCAATTGAGTGGCATGATATCATGTACGCAAACACATGCATGCACACATGCGCACACAACGAAAGCGACGCTCGTGACGAAGCGTAACGTCAGCATAGAGCGCGTGTGGACAGCGCCAATTCGATTCGCTCGCAATTGTCGTTGTGTGTGCGAACTGCCCTGTTGGCGTTGACGTTCGTAGTGTGTGCCACGTTATTTTCGGATCCACTGATTGCAAACTGAGGTTTCGTCAGGTCGCGTCCCGATTCGAGAGGTTTCAAATCAGGCTACCGTCCTAGTTGCAGCAGTCAGTCGCTCGCCCCATCCAGCAGCAGCAGCAACAAAACAAAGCCCGAAAGGATCGTCGAGCGAGAGCAGCAGCTCAGCTCCCCCACGCTCGCGTCTCGCCTGTTCCGTTCACTTGCTCGCGTGTTTGCCAGCGCCTTTGTCTCTCCTCCCTCGATCTCCACGACATCTGCGTGCATACCAAGGTCACTGCCACCACTGCTACTGTATCTTTGAGCTGCTGGGATCACGATGGATGCGAGCCAGCTGCGCAACCTCGAAGCGCTCTGCAAAGTGCTATACGAGAGCGCAAACGAGGTCGAGCGCGCACATGCACAGCAGTCCGTGCTCGTGCTTCAGTCATCGGCCGAGTACATCCCGCAGTGCCAGTACGTGCTCGACAACTCGGCGTCACCGTATGCACTGCTCGTCGCGAGCAACAGCCTCACGAAGCTCATTACGACGCACTGGAACAACTTTACACCACCGCAGCGCGTTGACATCCGTACGTCTGTGTGTCGATGTGTCGATGTATATAGTCTGCAGTTGCGTGGACGCTTGCGTGTATGCGCTAGTGGCCACACCCACACATCGCTATTGACAGTGTCGATTCGACTGACCGCCACTCTCTCATTCTCTGGCACCCCTATATTAGGCAACTACGTGCTGGGGTACCTCGCACAGAAAGGCCCAACTCTGGAAAAGTTCGTGACGACGTCACTCATTCAGATGGTCTGTCGGCTCACAAAGTTTGGCTGGTTTGACGACGATGCGCACCGCGAAATCGTCCTCGAAGTGACCAAGTTTCTCCAGGCAACGGTCGACCACTGCATCATCGGCCTCCAGATCCTGAATGAGCTCGTGACCGAGATGAATCTGCCCGTTGCGGGCCGGAACATCACGTTCCACCGCAAGATCGCCGTGTCGTTCCGCGAAGACTCGCTCTACCGGATCTTCCAAGTCGCGCTCACGACGCTCAAGCAGCTCGCAGTCCACAACATCGTTGGCGCGTCGGTTTCCCAAGAGAACCGCATGGGCGACCAAGCGCTGAGTCTCGTGATCAAGTGCCTGTCGTTTGACTTCATTGGGACAAACCCCGACGAGTCCGCTGACGAGACCGGGTCGCTCCAAGTCCCCACGTCGTGGCGCCCGTTGATCCAGGACCCACTGACTATGGCGCTATTGTTTGACGTGTACAAAGCAAGTGCGCCACCAAACAGCGCCAAGTGCTTGGAAGCTTTGATGCTGTTTGCGAGCGTGCGGCGCAACTTGTTTAGTCCCGACAAGGAGCGTGCGACGTTCCTGTCGCAATTGTTGACTGGCATCTGCGAGATCCTCGCGACGCAGCGCGGACTGTCGGACCAGTCAAACTACCACGAGTTCTGTCGACTGCTCGGGCGTCTCAAGTCGAACTACCAGCTCTCGGAACTGCTGAAAGCCGAGTCGTTTCAGGAGTGGATCGACCTCACGCCGGACTTTACGATCAAGAGTCTGCGGCAGTGGCAGTGGTCGGCGAACTCGACGCACTACTTGCTAGGGCTCTGGGCGCGGCTCGTCGCTGCGTTGCCGTACGTCCGCGTCGAGCCGCGACCCGGGTCGACGTCGCCAACGACATCGACGTTCCTCGATGCTGGCGTCCCGCAGGTCATCCAAGCGTACGTCCAGTCGCGTCTCGACTCGGCCGAGCAGTGCGCGGCCGACGACGCACTCGACAACCCGCTCGACGACGAAGGCGGGTTGTACGAACAGCTCGAGAAGCTCCCGACGCTCTGCCACTTTGACTACCGCGCAACCGGCGAGTACATCGTCGCTGTGCTCGATCCGATCCTGAGTCAGTACGCCGAGGCCTGCAGCATCCTCGAACAGAGTAGTGGTGGGAATGGCAATGGTACCAGCAGCGACATGGGCGACGCTGCCGTCGCGCAGCAGATTGTGTCGCTCGAGCACCAGCTTGCGTGGCTCATCTACGTCATTGGCTCAATCATTGGCGGCCAGACGTACGCGACTGGCGCGACCGACGGTGACGAATTGGTCGATGCCGACTTGTCGCAGCGCGTGTTTCGCGCCATGCAGTTGACCGAGCATCGCTTGATTGCGAGTGGCGGGCAGCGCCGACCGAGCGGCCACTTTGAACTCGCACTGCTGTTCTATTTTAGCAGCTTCCGGAAGAGCTACATTGGCGAGCAGCACGGCATGCCGACTGCCCCATCGCCGTCGATGACGACAGCATCGGATGGGATTAGTCACCCATCATCGCCGATCATGGCGCCAACGGAAGTGACGATGACTGGCAAGCACAAGGCGTACCAGCGCATGTTTGACCGCATGGGCTTTGGCGACCACACGGTCGTGGTCAACATGATTGTGACCAAGATCGGGAACAACCTCAAGTTCTGGGGCGACGACGAAGTCGTGATCAGCAAGACGCTCGCGCTTTTCTTCGAGGTTGCATCCGGCTACTCGTCGGGCAAGTTGCTGCTCGGGCTCGAGACGGTTCAGTACCTCATTGGCCACCACACCGAGGACGAGTTCCCGTTCCTCGCAGTGCCAGCGAACACGCGGCACCGCACGACGTTCCACACGACGATCGCGCGCTTGCTCTTTACGACTGCGTTTGACGAGTCGTCCGAGCGCTTTGAGCGGTTCATGGAGCCAGTGGAAGACGTCTTGAGCAAACTCATGGCGACGCCGAGCTTCCGCGTGCCGGAAGCGAAGCACGCAGTCATTGGTGTCTGCCGCGACCTCCGCGGCATTGTCCAGCAGACGCACAACCGCCGGACGTTCAGCTGCATCTTTGACTTTTTGTACCCGACGTACTTCCCCGTGTTTGTCCGCGCAGCCGAGGAGCTCTACGACAGTCCGCCGGCGATGACAGCGCTGCTCAAGTTCCTTCAAGAGGTTGCGTACAACAAAGCGCAGCGCGTGATGTTTGACCAGAGCTCCGCGAACGGCATTCTCCTGTTTCGCGAACTCAGTAGCGTCGTCGTGGCGTTTGGGCGGCGGATACAGCCAGTGCCAGTCGGCAAGAACCCGTACGGCGACAAGTACAAAGCGATTGCGCTGTGTCTTGGGATCTTGTATCGCGCGCTCGGTGGCAACTATGTCAACTTTGGCGTCTTCAAGCTCTACAACGACCAGAGTCTCGACGCCGCACTCGAAGTCGCGCTCCAGCTCGTGCTCTCGATCCCGCACGCTGACCTCATGCACTACCCAAAGGTCAAGACTGCGTACTTTTTCTTCCTCGAGATCCTCTTTCGGAACCAGATCGCGTCGGTCGTTGCGTTGGACGGCGCGATCTTTAGCGAACTCGTGACGTCGCTGCTCGAAGGCATCAGTTCGTACGACCTTGCGATCGCCGCGCAGTGCGCGACAGCTGTCGATCACCTCGCAACGCTCTACTACCACGAACTCAAGAAGAAGCGTGACACGCCAATCAAGCACGCGCTGCTCGCGCACGCACAGGCAAATCCGACAATGTGGGCGACGTTACTGGCGGCGCTCTTGGATATCCTCATCTATGGCGAAGCGACGTCGCAGTGGGCGCTCTCGCGGCCGATCCTCAGTCTGACGCTCTGCAGCGAAGACGCACTGAACGCGTACCAGCAGACGCTCGGCGCGTCGCAGTCGCGCGAGAACCAAGCGCTCATTGACGACGCGTTCAGTGCGCTGTTTAGCGACGTTCAGCCGAATCTCGAGGCTGCGAACCGCGACAAGTTTACGCAAAAGCTCGGACAGTTTCGCAACACCGTGCGCGGGTTCCTCACGCTCCAGTAGTTAGTAGCGAGTCGATCAGTGTAGTGTGCTCGAGGCACTACTGTGAGTAGGACCGAGATGTACTTCAGCAAGAGACTGAGAGTTTGAGAGGTATAAAACTGGACGAAGAGATGGAACGGTAGTAGTAGGAGAGAGAGTAGAGCGACTGCGTCGTAGCAGCGACATGGTGGGTGGTAGCGGTAGCGCACCAGCGTAGATCGAGGAGTAGCAACGTGTGTAGGACGAACGAACCAACTGGCGCGACTGGCGCAGCAAATGCATCGAGACGAACAAGTCTGTGCGAACTGGTTGGTGTACTGCGTGCACTCGTGGGTTTGCTGAGTTGAGCTGCTGCTACTAGTGCTCGTACTGCTAGGCTTCGAGCACGACGAGTGGCGAGTTTGCTGACGGCCGCGACGAACTTGCAGACGCGCTTGATGCTGTGCGGCTCGATGACGTCTGTGATGTCGCGCCTTCGAGCGGTGACTGGTAAGACACCTGCAAACCGAGTCAACACCAGTGAGATGGTAGCAGTAGACAGTAGACAGCAGCAGAAGCAGCAGAAGTAGATGCACGGACGACGCGTACCACAGTAGTGATTGCACTCGACTTTGTCGCGACTGGGTACGTGATCTCGATCTGTGCGAGCACCAGCAGCGCAGATGTGAGGACTAACAGCGATTGCAATGCTCTGGGCATCTGAACCTCTGGACTGGAGCACGAGCACACGCACCCACGAGCGTCCACAGGACCGCACGAACCGCCACTCGACGCCGACGCGAGCAAAGCAGAGCCGCTTGTTGAGACGTCCTGTGAGTGCTCGCACGTACTGCTCAGCCTGTTTGTCCAGTACCAAGTGCACAGTTGTTCGCCGTTCAGTTTGTCAGCGACAGCACCCAGTGCGTTAACAGCAAACACATCGACACTGAGACGCACACGGATGCAGTTCCATACACACGTACATACAGGCACAAACGTACGTCTTTGATGCACAGGTTGGGACAGAGTAGCGAAACTCCGAGCGTGCAGGGACAGCAGAGGTACCCACAGGCGATGCAGAACGCGCACGGCCAGTAGTCCTTGAGCGTGTTGTTGATCTGATTCATCGCAGTCTCAAAGTCGTCGCGCCGAATCTGCACGAACAATCGAGCATGTAAACGTGTACATGTTGACAGGTGTGGTCGGTCAGCTCCATACTCTCGTTGTGAGACGCCAGGCGCGCTCCAGAGCATACGCACGAGATGCGCGAGTTCGTGCGGAAACGAGTCGTCGTATGCTCGTGCGATGCCCGTGACGAAGCGCATCTCGGTCGGGAAGAGCTTCACGCTCTCGTAGTCCGTCGCGCTCGGGTCTGGCGCGTGCGTCGGCGAGGTTGGAAACGCGATGCGGTACGGGTTCGGATCCAGCGAGCTCAACGAGAGCGTGCTCGCACTGCCCGAGGGCGTCGTCGATGTGGACGCGACCATCCGCCGGCAGCACTGGTTCGTGTCGAGGATACGTGTTGCTACAATCGTTGTTCGTGCCGATTGACCGATAGACGCCCTTTCAAGCAACAACAACACCGTGTATGTACGCTTGTATACGCTTCAGGATTCTATACATTCAATACAATAGTATTGCCTACTGCCACCAGCGCTGTGCCTTGCCACAGTATGCTAGTGACATTGTATCAAATAGTATTGTACATGTATTATTGCTATGTAACCTATGTTTATATACGTTTCAGATTGATGCTTCTGTAGTAATCATGCCGAATCTGAAATAACCTACGTCATAATTTGATTTCATATTCCTAATTCATCTATTTGTATAAATGTACCGATATTACGAATATTTGGCGGGTTTTTGTTCACGAGCATGTCCAGTACAATCAAGTCGACCGCATGACACAATCAAAGTTACGACCGATCTTGCTTGCACTCGTCGTTACATTTGCGATCCCTTTGACTCTGCCATCGCGCGACGTCCAGCCGATGTCGTAGCACAGCAAATCGCGAGAATATGATCACGAGAACACATTTGTCAGCAGCATCATCAAGAACCAGTTATCAATGTTGGCAATCACGTGAATTAATGATGATATTCGACGATCAGAATCATAATCAAACTGATCACTTCATAGTCAGCACATTTATTCCTCTGACACGATGAAAAACGAAGCCATTCTGAGCCATTGACATTGATCACATTCAGTGTATTCCTAACACGTCTCATTTACCAACTTGACTTGTGCAGCACAGCAGCAACAAGCATCGCCATCACAACCACTAGGCATCGCCACCCAGTTGCATCCACCAACCGAATATGAGCCCCACTACAACCACAAATACGACGAAGACGCAAGTGCCGGACAAATGGGACGCGACCTACATCCCGTCGCTCGATGGCAAGACCGTGATCGTCACGGGTGCGAACTCGGGCATCGGATACGTCACGGCGCTCGAGCTCGCGCGCAAGGGAGCAAGCGTCGTGCTCGCATGCCGT
>JAADWX010000192.1:0-34220 GCA_023336405.1 Globisporangium echinulatum | reverse complement strand
GACATAATGACGCACCTCGAGTTTGGCAATGAGCGCATCCTTCTCTTGCTTCTCAGCCTCTTCTGGTTGTACGAAGGTATACAAAGAAAGAGACGCAACGTCGCAACACTGTGAGTCAAGCCAGTGCTGCCATTCTCCAGCTGTATGTACAAGCCACAAGTCCAATGCGTTCATTCATCCTCCCACGTCTATACACACTGTTAGTACACTCACACACACACACATAGGCAAGTCGTACCTTCTGCCAGCTTGGTCGCTTGCAGCTCGCGCTCGAGCACGTTCAACTGACCAGCTTCAGATGAACTCGTTAGTGCACCGCCAGCCGTCGCAGCGAGCGCGAGCACGAGCGGAAACTCGCACGAGCTGTCGCCTGCGCCGCGCGCGCTCGCTTTCGACAGGTCCGAGCGCGAGATCGAGCCGCCGCTCTCTGAGCCAAAGTACTCGTCGCGCTTCTTTGCCTGTTCAAGCTCGGCTGTGAGCTCCGCGACGCGCGCTTCGAGGTCGTTGCATCGCGTCTGCAGGAGCTGGACGTCCAAACCGCCAGTCCGTGTCGACACAAGCGACATGCGACCGTCGCCGTTCGCTGCGTCAAAGCCGCTTGAGGTGTCGTTACCGCCAAACTGCGGCTCGTCGCGCTGTGACAGCGCGTCCGAGTTGCTTGTAACGTCCGCGTCGCGACCTCGAGCGTCGGACTCGTCGGCGTTATCTACATCGTCCTCGATCTGCGGCAGACTCTGTGTACGTATACACACAGCAGCGATGCCGTATACGAGATGGTCATCATCTGCATGCGCAACATGACGCGACACGCCGCTGTCTGCTGGCATCGTACACATACGCAGTACACGTCCAAGAGAGATAGCGCTGCTGTACCTGGTCGAACGGCCGCATTCGAAACTCGCAGTGCGACGGTTTCTCGGCGAGTCCTGCGACAAAGTCGCGTGGCAAGTGCTGCCCAAAGTTGCGGAGGAACGCCTCACGGTGTTGGACCTGTATGCATCACATGTGTGAGTCAGTGTGCCAGCCACGCGACGCATGTGAACTTCAACGTATACAAAATGCTACGCTACCTCGTCTTCACGGAGCTGCGCGAGCTCTTCGGCCATCGACTGGATGCGCTCCGAGAACCGATGGCCATACTTGAGTCGGCGCGCAATCTCCTTGAGACATGCAGCATACGACTCTGTCGTATGGAACACAACGTACATACAAGATAGTGATAGATAGAGTATACGTCAGTAAGCACTACTGAAGGCTTGAGCACAGGCACTCACTCAACATATACACACTGACGCACCCGGGAGCTTCTCGAGGTGCTCGAGTTCGTTAAAGTGCTTCTTCTGGGCGCCAAGGGCCTCCGTGAGCATCGCGAGCGAGTGCTCAAAGTCCCGGATCTTCGACTGCGCGACCGAGATCTGCCGCAAACGCGCGTGCACGAGCGCAAAGAACGCGACTTTTGCACGTGCGACCTGCGCAAGACTCGCGGTCACTTGCTCGGCGATCTTGTGCGCTGACGGTAGCTGGTAGTAGTAAATAGAGCCAGTGACATAGTAGTCAGCAGTCGTAAGTCATCACACGTAGAGCGACAATGTTGGCAACAGTGTTGCAAGCCGCATTGACCTAATCGCACAACGCCTACATTAGTCGATCGCCTACATTAGCGTACCATATCGTGCTGCTTTTGGTACAATTCGTCAATGCCGCGACAGACTTCGAGCGCAGCTTGCGACGCAAACATCGTCGTTGATGACGTTGACGTCACTTCCGCCGACGTCTGCGCAATCATAAGCGTCACCGACTCGAGGTTTGCGTTCAGCTGACTCGTGATCTGGCTCTGGGCAGCTGCCAATTCCCGCATTGCAGCAACTGCGTCGAGCGCAGCGCTGTGGTCGCGCGCACTCGCAACGTGCGACGTAGCGATCGCAGCGACTTCCGTGCAGATTTCGTCGTGCACGCGCTGCAGGCGCTCGACCTGCGCGCAGACGTGCGCGTGCGACTGCTCGCACTGCGCGGCCCACTCGCGCTCGCGCTCGACTGGGACGCAGTCGAGCAATGTTTTGCGCGTGTCGGTTGCGAGTGCTGGGTGCAACTCGACAGTCGCAAGCGCTGCGAGAAAGTGCTCAAAGCCGCTGAGGAGCCGCTTGTGCTTGGCACTTGCAGCTTCAAAGTCCGACCAGAACGGCGCAAAGTGCTTCGACATGGACCTATGAGGCGCCGTGAATGGATGTCGACAAGTCAGTACAACGGTCATTCGACAGTCTACATTCGATAAACCTAATATAGGCAACTCACGTCTATATCAGGCCACACAACGTACGTTTTGAAAATGTCGAGGTTTGCAATTGCTGCAGCAATCGCATCGGCTTGAACGCCGAGCTCGCGCGCACACTGCTCACTTGCTGCAATGTTCGCGAGCGCGCTCTGCTCGAGCGCGTGGCTCTCGTGCACCTGGAGCCGAAAGTGCGACTCGTAGTCGGCAAGTGCGCGCAAGAGCGGATTTGACGACTCGCTCAGCAGGCGCGAGCCTTCGGACGCTGGTACCGGTGCAGTCGGCACTGACAAGTGCCGCATGTACATATGTATATGTTGTCGAACGTACAAGTGAGTGCATTGCCAACCTATACACACGTCGCTATACGCATGAATAGGCACATGGCTGGGTACATTGCGCGCTCGATTCGACTCGAATACGTACTCTGTGGTTCGACAGGCTCGAGACGCAAGTCGGCTGGGACGACAGGCGTCTCGCTCGACAGCATGCGCCGATCATACAGGAACAAGCGCTTGTCGTTCTAATGTAGTAGGACCAACAGCAACAGCCATTCGGTCAGCTATACAACGCAGGTGGCACTGCACGCAAGCAAGCAAACGAAACCAGGCGTACGGATGGCACGTTGTAGTGTGCGAGTGTGCGTCGCGGGTCCAAGTGTGCAAACGGTGGACCGCCCAATAGGATCTGGTCAGTCGCTGGGATCGCACTGAGCTTGACGAGCTCGTCACGGAGCTCTTCGACGACGAGTCTGCATGCATCAACAACCGACCGACACCTCAACTGTATAAGTATGGTTGTTGCGTTCGCCGATGCAATACACGCATTCCATTCCATGCAAGATGCAGCAGCAGCAACGCACTCGTTGCTTGCGAGCGTGACTGTGTACGTCGCGCCGTTCGTCGCATTGCCGACTCGCACGTGCACGGGCTGCGCCATGACTGTTTTCGACTGCGCTCGCGCGTCCAGTGACTTTTGTGTGTGTATCGTTTTCTCTCTCGCGCACTCACGCACTGTCACTCGTGTGGTCGATTGAATGCGTCGATGTGTGTGTGTGGATGCACGTTGGAAGCGCTTCGAGCGGCGTCCGTCACCGTCTTCTGCTGCTACTATTGTGTCGATTCTATCGGCTCAGAGAAAAAGTGTTCTTCGCAAATGCAGTTTGACGGGATACAAAGTCTCTTTTATAGGGTTGTCTAACTAGATAATGCAGCGCTTCAACGTTAATTGTGGGTCGCAAATGACTACTATCTAGATGTAAATGGAGCGAGAAACAGTAGAATGTATGTTTGACACCATTTTCAAAGTTGTGAGTGTAAGACAAGCTATAAGCAAATATACAGCATTTCAGATCCAAAAATACACTCATTATAATACGTTTTCGATACATTGATGAAACAACGGTTTCGATCGGTAACATAGTTTACCTTTTCAATTACCTCACTATATATTGAATGGGTATGTATTCTGAATTCAGAGGAAATATTAATGGTGTCATCACAACTAATAAATACATCAGTCCAATAACAGTCGACATTCGAATTAAACAATCGCTCTGTCTTTTCAAAGCAATGTTGCTTTCAACACCTTGGTTGCTATTGATAGTGCTGAAGCTGCTAGCAACTGTGTCAATATGCGTGGACGCATCAAAACGTACACACCAACGCGCCGTAGCATTCATTCGATTCATTCGTTCATACAACCTGCGCACATTCGTTGTCGCTGCCTCGCCCTCGTTCGTCCACCTCCTTGCTTCTTCGCAGTCTCGCTTTCGCACACTGCGCACTCTCCAACACCTCGTCGTCTCTTTTCATTAGCTGCACTAGCACACGCCCTCCGAGATGCCTTCCGAGAGGTCCTCAGAGAAGCCGTACGGTCGGTTAAACACCATCTCGTGGCTCTCAAACGCTTTGCTAAACCGCGAGTCGTCACGTTGCTGTTGCGACTGCTGCGGCTGCTGAGGCGATGCAGCTGGATGCATCCGACTACCATTGCCATTGTCATGGCCATTGTTGTTGCCACCTCTGTCATCGTCGTAGCCGCTGCCGTCGAACCGCAAAGGCGAGTCGATCGTTGCAAACGCGGGCTGGTACCCATTGTGATTGGTACTCGGCGGTGGGATCGGCGAGAGCAAAAACTCGGGCGACAGCAAGTACTCGGGCACCGCACGCGGTTCGCTCAACGGTGGGTCTCGCTGTTGTGGCGTCACATGGCGCGCGCCATAGCCTTTGTTGTGAGTGACGGTCTCACTACTACCATCACTACGACGCACCGAGTCCATAAACGTCTGGTAGCTCGCTTCCCAGTCGGCGCCGAGCACACTCGCGAGCGCTTTCAGTACTTCGTCACTCGCCTGTATCCGATGCTGTTCGTACGCGGGAAGGCACACAACGTCGTGGATGTGGCGCAGCAAGTACGGCACGCAGTTCTTCTTGAGGTCGGTCGCATTGCACGCGTCCGCGACTGTCAAGAGCCGGACAACGTTCTCGACGCAAATCTCGTGGCTCAAAAACTCTTCTGCGCGCTTCTGGAGCTCGAGGACGCAGTAAAACGACGCGGCTTCGAGCAGTTCGACCGCAATGTCCGACGTAATGTCGACCTTCCCAGTGTACTGCGCATACAAACAGCCATATACAACAACCATTCGTGTCAGCATCCCAGTGTTGATTGATCACAGCGTTGATCGATCAACTGATATAGCCACAACAACTGCTAGGAGTCAGTTCGGCACGTACGAGGAAGCGCAGGAGCATTGAAAAGACTTCGTAGCTGCAGTTGTCGACTTCGATCATCGCGGTCTGACTCGTCGCAGTCCCAAACTGCGGCTTACACACAGTCACAGCAAGAGATCAGTGTTTGTTCATCCGCTGTCTCAAGACCGCTCATCCCAGTAGATAGCCAGCAGCAAGCGACAAGCGAGCAGGGGCGACTCACTCGCACCATGTTCTTGAAATACGAGTTCCGGAAGAACAGCACGACTTTGTGCGCGTTGATCGGTGCAATGTGGCCTTTCACGAGGAACTGGAGGTCCGAGAGCGACGAGTTGAGAAACAGCTCTTCGTGGTCGTCCACGACGTACGGCGGCACGTCGATCGTCACGTCCGGATTGTAGTCGAGCGGCACGAGGTGCTTGATCGCGTGCGCTGCTGCGCTTCGCGGAAACTCGTCGCGCGACTGGAGCATGTGGTAGAGGACCGCAAACAAGCCTTCCGAGAGCAGGTTCGGGACTTCACTCGCGTCCATCATGTGCACAAACGTCAGCAAGATGTTACCCCGGAGCTCGCCTGGTAGGTAGGTCATCGTACAAGTGTCAACAGTATCAGTGGGTATGGCTGGTACAGTGAGCAGAAACGCAATAGATCTACGATCGGTCGCCATCGCTTACCAATGTTGGCATCGGCCGAGACGCGCGCAACAGCGTGGAGCATGCGGCGAAAGTCCTGGCGGTTGATCTGCTTCCAGATGTTCCGGAGCGCCAACAGACAAATGCCCCACGTCTTGCTCGCTTCTTCGACTTCGAGCATTTGGAGCACGGCGCCTTCGAGCACCATCTGGAGCGTGGACGCGACGCTCGTCGACAGCGCACAGAGCGCACCGGCTGCGTGCGTTGCGATCGCACTGTCGGAGGAATGGAGCGCGTCCATGAGCAGCACAATCCCGCCAAAGCGCGTGACAAAGTCGTGGTTCACGGCATTCTCGAGCAGTGACTCGAGCGCAACGACAGCTGTGCGCTTAGCGTCGCTGTCGTCCGACTGCCCGAGCATTGCAAGCAGCTCGGGGATCGACGTCTGGACGCACCGATCGCACAGCCGCGCACGGCCTTCGGTCCCTTCGACGACTGCGCGCGACATCGAACACTCGTGGCAAATGATCTCGCCGCACTCCTGCTCGTTTAGAGGCAGATACACATATGTGTCAGCGTGTGACAGTGTTCGGATCATAATGAGTATACATATGAGTATACACCCGAGTATACAAATGCTAGAAAAGCAGGCGACAACGTACGCGGCAGTGGTGTTTGCGCCGGTAGAACGTAAATTTGTGCTTGCAGCACGCGCAGTCGACGGCTTCGTGGTCTTCAGCCCAGGGTTTGATGAGGCCCCACTTGAGCAAATCGTTCGCAGCGTCGACAATTGTTGCTGAGTGGTCGTGGAACTGAATGTTGAGCACGTCGGTGACCTTGTCGCTCAGATACGGCGACGGCCGCGCGACATGCGGATCCTTTGCGTACAGCGACGCGCCGACTTGGCCGAGCTGCGCTGCGTACGCCGGCAAGCGTGCGACCCAGTTCGGCAGACCGACCTGCGAATAATATACACGTACGATACGCACAACGTCAGTTCTGAACATATAAACACACAGACATGTAAACCGACAGCATGCAGTCACTACGCACTCTCCACGGCAGGTCGCGGCCGCTGTAGCCGTTGTGCGACAAAATGTCGACAATGTCCTTCATCCATACGGTGCGGTTGACACAAATGTACCGCCCGCGCGCTTCCTTGTTCTCGAGCGCCGCAATGTGCGCACGCGCACAGTCGCGCACGTCAACGAGGCTCCAGTCTGTTTGTTGCAATGTATCAGACAAATAGCAACACAGTCGTGTCAGTAGTTCGTACTGGGCAGTCGATGCGATACGATACGATACAATCACGTATATACAGTCAAGAGCAGCACGGGTTTAAACGTCGACGTACTCAGATCGACGAGCGCCGAGTACTGGCCCGTGATGAGGTCGTAGATGATCTGGTTCCCGGGTGCGAGCTTGTTCTTCGACAGCGCTGGGCCAAACAGCGTCCCCGGCTAGATAGACACACATATACAAACCCGTCGGTACATCGATCAAGCAGCTGGATGCGAGCAAATACCGATTAAACGTATAAACGTACGTTGATCGTCACGAGGTCGATGCGCCGGTCGCGCGGCAACTGGTCAACGAGCTGCCACGCGGCTTCTTCCGCAAGCTTGAGGCTCAAAAAGTGCGGATTGCGCTCGAGCGTCGACGCAATGTTCCAGCACGCGTCGTTCACGATCGAGTGCGGCGCGACCGCGTCGGCCATGGCAGCGACCGACGACGTGAGCACGACGCGCTTCACGCGCGCGCGCGCACACGCTTGGATAAAGTTGGTCATCATTGGAATGATGCAGTGCATGCGGCTCCCAATGCTGTGGACGCCGGGCTCGAGCTGCTCCGACAGCGGATCACGCACCGAGCACGACGACGGCGTGCCCGTGTGGATCACAAAGTCGCAACCTGTATATGTGTAGGTACAATACATGGACGATACACGGACAAAACATCGACGTTGCGTTAACACGCTTGACCCACACACAGTGCATGGTAAATGTAACCAGCCGTAAGTGCAACACACCAATTGCAACCCATCACTAACATCGCACAGTACGCGCGTACCTTGCACAGCAGTATCGCACGCTTCCGGTGTCAAAAGCGACGTTTCAACGACTGTAAAGTGCGTTTTCGCAGCTGCAAGCGCCAAAATGCCAGACACGTCGTCTTTGCGGCTCTGGACGGTGCCGCGGACGCGGTAGCCGCGCGCAAGGAGCTCACTGACGATCCACGCACCCAGGAACCCGTCGACGCCCGTGACACAAATCGGTTGGACGCTTTGATTCGTTGCGAGCTGGATCATCTTCTTGCGGAACCGCAGCGTCTTCCACACAGCAGGGTACATGACGGTCGGATCGACAGCGACTGGCTGGACCGGTGCAATAGGTGCCGTCATGTCGTTCAGGACGCCAAAGAGCTTCGCGTACCGCTTCACGGGGTCAGTCGCGCTGGTGTTCGTTGTGCGTCGCCGTGGCGGCATCGGCGCTGCTGAGCCATTGCCACCGGGTGTCTTGACTGGCGTGTTGGCTGCGCTGAGCTGGCCGAGATTGTAACTGTAGCTATAGTTTGTTACACTACCGCCATTGCCGTTCATATCGTTGTTGAACGAGCTCCCGAGCGACGTGTGCGACGACGAACTTGTCGATAGCGACGACGACGATGGACTGAACGCAGCAGTCGCAGCAGCAGTCGCGCCGGTTGCTTGTGCGTTTGTACGTCGCTCGGACGTGCGACGGTTCGTTGTTGATGTTGTTGACGACGACGACGACTTGCCGGGTGTACCAGCTGCTGCGCGTCGCGAGCCAGTCTTCTTCTTACGCGGCTGCGTCGGCGACGGCCCACTGTTGCCTTCGTCGTCGTACTGCGCACCAAAGAGCATCTTGTCGACTGCCAGCTGCTGCTGCTGCTTGGTTGGTTGATGTGAGTGTGCGTGTGTATGTTGTCCACTGAGCGTCGGCTCTCTACAGCTGCTGCTGTCTTACGCCTGCTGCTGCTGTGTTGCGGTGAGTAGCGAGTGGTGCACGCGCAGGTGAGCTTTGCGGGCAAAGATGCGCTCGAAGAAGCTGCTGCGCGTCTTGCCTCTCTGCCGCTCTGCTGTTTAGCTCGCCTATTGCCTTGTGGCCTCGTTTCGGCTAAAGGTCTTCTCTGAAGTGTCACGGCCGAAATCAGGGATATATGTGCTACTTCATGCTCCTTTTCGAAACTATCGAGTCTGAACGCATTGATACATTCGAATGATCCGCGAATGATGGCTCGTTGATACGAAAAGCGCTCATTCCTAATGTGCACAAAGGCGCACGCAGCAGCAAAGGCAGTACGTCTGCGCTTCGGTGCGAGAGCTTTCGTTCGAGACGAGCTTGTCCCAAGCAAATCCGAGGCACATTCGAGTCGAGACGTGCATGTTGCTGGGTCGTCGTCAAGTCAGTCTTCTATAAACTCGCACGCGTTATGCCTCGTCCTTGTGAGCTGCCAATACTGGACAGATGGAGACCAACGGCGGCTTCTGAAGTCGCGCTTGAAGCGGCACGACTCGACTTCGACTGGTTCGGTCGTCTCGATGGCTTTGACGCCACGCACGCGCGTCCGCTCCATGCGCATCATGCACACGAGTGGCATCGACACTCTCTTTCGTAGCCACCACGCTCTCTGCCTCACAGGCATACGCGATCGACATGGTATCGCCATTGCGAAACATAAATCCGATTGGACAGCCGAGTTGCCTGTCAGTCTTTTGTAGGCAGCCGATATTTGGCGGCCACAGTCGAATTTATGGCAAAGAGAGCGAGCATGCGCGACTTCACACAACACATGAGCAGCCACAATAGCTCCACGTCTGGCAGTCGCGTCTGCTGAAGCAGTTGCGTTGCTGGCCACGCACGCACACTTTATACATCGAGACTCGTAGTACCTTCTTCATTCGACAGTGATGACGTCTCACTCGATCAATGCAGACTTTGAATGGACTTGTGTTGACTCGCTACTCCATTTGCACTTGCACATTCTCTATCAACTCAATTACCATGACCATCAGGTTCAGTGTGCAGCGACCTCGACTAGTGTCCGTGTCTCGCACTCGTCGACGTCGACAACACACCGAGATGCTACGACGAGTGGTTGATGCAGCACAACGTGAGTGAGCAAGTCGCGCGTCTCGCAGCCACAGGCAACCTCGAGGTCGTTCGCTTCTTAGGCTTACGAGTGTGCTTGCCACTCCATGCGTTTCTCGTGCGTTGCCTACTACCACCACGACTGCCGCTGCTCGGTCCTCTTGCACAATGTACTGTCGGTCGTGGTCACGGCGTGGGCTACCGCTACGGGAACGACCTCGCTTCTCGCCAATGGGCGCGTACGGCTCATGTCGAAACTCATACGACGAGGCTTCGATGGCGAGAAACAGCTCGCGCGGATTGATCGTCTCTGCGACCGTTATGAACTGCCTGAGTTCGTCTTGCGTCAACGCCCGTAGGAGCATCGTGAATGCCTGGCGCTGGTGCACGATTTCTTTTGGCGAATGGTCCACGTGTCGTCAGCGACCTCTGAGCCGTCGACAATGTCTTGGAAGTTCTACACCTCGACCTTCATGAACAACATCAATCGCCACATGCGGAACGAGATCGTGTTGCCGAACTATGGGATATCATAACTGACGATGTCCATGTCCATGTTATTCATGGGCATGCAGTTCATGCACGTGCATGGAGGTCGAGCACGCGCAGTTTATGGACGTGCATATATTGTGATCTTCACTCAAAAAGTCTATTTTGAGATGTAAATCGACGTCTATTTGAGAATCAATCTAAATTACACCCTTATTTATAGTGTTCCATGACGTGAATTTAGCCACATGATGAGTATTTTCGAGCTCACCGAAGTCCGAAATAGAACCAAAACAGTAGAATGCCGATTGCACACTGGGCAAAAGCTCATCTTTCATTCATTTGCAAAACTGACAATGGCTACACGAGTGCGCATTTCAATCAAGCTCGGCGACAAGGGCAAATCCAGCAGAACGAACATTCGAGTGGACGACGACTTGCTCATGATTGACATCGAGCGCATTGAGTACGACGAGATCTCGGAGATGGTCAACGAGTGCGTCAACCGAGCGATTGAGAGACACGAAACACGATCGACACGCATTGACACAAATCTATACATCAAGCCGAGCCTGCATGCCACGCAGAAACGACTGGATCGCTGTTGACGGTGGCAACTTCAGGCACCTGGTCAACATCGTACTGACCAACTACCAGCGTCGAACGAAGGACAGCGGCCCGTTCACTGTCGAACTGGTTGCTTTTGCGTCACGTGGTGATATGCCAGCGGTGCGACGAGCTACAGCAGCCAGAGTGCAGTCGGTCGCAAACGCTCTCAACGACTTTCTTGCCTCACAACCGGACATCGTTGCAGGCGACATGGCTCGCGCTCATTGGGCAATGGCGCATGCACGGCTGCCTGAGGGCACACCGCCAGTAGTTCCAGCGACTGCTACATTTGCTCAGATGCAGCACCTTGACGCAATGCAATCAGCTCTGTCGCGGGACGTTCGCGCGCCTGACTTTCGCACGGTCACTGTGCGTATCAACGGATCGACCGACATGCAGTTAGCGAACGTACACGAACTGCGTGACGCGCTCGGACTGCCTCATTACAACATGGTAGCCGACGGCATGTTTTCGGCGTTCAACCCGCCAGTTGATCCAGTCGAGGACGCTGATGACATCGACCACATGAGCGACTGAGCTAAGCAGTAGTGATACGAAATACATGCATTTGATTGCCATATGAGAGGCTGTGCTATCGATACAGTCGATGCTCAATTGCAACTGGCTGTCACATCCAAAGGTTGATTGGTGAGAAAAGGAACATTTAACAAGCATAACTGCATATATTCATTTTTGGCATGTAATCAACAGGTTTCCCGAGCATGTTGACAACTCGTGAAAATGCGATCGAAACGATAATCGATCACTGCATAAATCTGATTTAGCTTCACCATTTTGCAATATTCGATATGGAGTCAATATAACTACAAATATGCAGCTCAGCAAATCTGTCAGTACACTGTGTTGTTTGCCTTCAAATTAGCAGATGAAGTTCGCACCGTGCGTGAGAAAGGGTTCCTGATATTGCAAAGTAGATATAAGATTGCAGTTTAGAGCAAATTTATCTGGTATGCGCTGCGCCCGCTCTGCAACACGGGTGCCTATTTGCAATCACGTACGAGACTCGCACTCGCTGACAGTTCCATCGAAATATTATCATTCCAGTCATTGGTTTTCACAGGTCGACTTTCAATTTCTAAATAATTATCAAAAACACTCATTCTCCTTCGGTTAGCTCTCTTGGCTTGTTGAGAAAATACAAAGTGAAGTGAAAAATCAATTATTTATTGAGCTATGACCAATGATTTTGGTCGAAATATATGCCCGCTACTGTAGTATTGACTAGCAGGCTGTCATGACTGTGAGCGAACGTGGTGACTTGCACAGTCTGATTTTGCATTCGCAATCGCCAATTTTAGGCGCGGTGTATTATACTCAATCTTTTTAAACGTGTGCTCATATACTTCGACTTCCCTGCTTCATACGTGTGAGTGTTTGGTTGGGTTAATATCTGTAAGTCGCTAAAGTCTTGTATCCAGCCAGAGCGTATCGCATTGAACGAGATCAATAGCTACTGAAAAAAGATTTTCGACTCATTCACGTTGCTCAAGTCTTGATTGGTGTAGTTTGTTGTCACGATTATTGCTTGGTATCGCATCGTACGCAATCCCAAGCGATCGGTATCAAATGTGAATCTATTTTAGACGTTGATATCGGACGCCCGTGTCTTGGGTTTACTACACGTCGATATTGCCAATGATGTGACTCCTGATCTGCTGAAACGTCCGTTCTCGGCTGGTAAAATGAGAATGATTGCATACAGGAGGCGACGGTTCAAAAAGACGATGTGCAAATTGAACAGAGGAAATTATTCGATATGCAATGAGAAAATATGATTCAATATGCACCTGACCCAGTTAATACCATGCAACATAGATTACCGCTTGCTAAATACAGGTGCGAACGAATAGCTCTTCGCGACAACATACCGTTGATTCGTCAAGATGGTTGCACCCACCGACAAGTCAATGAATTAGAACAATAAACACTGCGAGTGATAATGTACTTGTCACTACGAACATGACGTTTTCGTATTGTCGTGCGCAATACAAATTCTGAGCGACTCATATAGCGACTGACATGGAGATGAACATGTAATGCTGGCCGACAAGTTGATAAGTGACAACAATAAGCACCGCGAGTGACGATTGGATCGTCATTACGAACAAATAATGCGCGACTCACCAGGCGACGACGTCTTAGTTCACCTCATACCTTATCATTGACTTCCACGCCTCGACCACGTATTGTGTCATGCGACGATGCTGAAATGTCTACACAATATTCGCTCACAACGCGTGAAGGTATCGGAACGATGATCTATATTCCACTGCCAAGTAGATTACAGGAAGTGCTTGCAAGCATTTCACTACCACGTAGAAAGCAGGCAGTGCTTGCAAGCATACAAAGGTTGAGCTTATGTAGCTTTCCACCAACTCAACTTTCGGAGATACCTTCCTTAAACACACACAAACGATGAGCGACGATCGCATCTTTAGCTTGTCTACATTATCCAGTTAGTATTCGTGATAAGTAGCATATTAAGCCGGACTACAGAATTCACATGTATTATTTTGAGGTTATCGTCCGAACTTTATAATTTATTCCATACCTCCCTCCTAAACCGTAATGAAACGAACCACAATAGTATTTCATCCGTCCGATTATTCAATTCGGACCACAAAACCAAATAACGCGATCGGATCCAACTCAATGATCGTGTTGTCGTAGAGGATATATTAGCAATTTGCATGGTGGCTTTGCTCATGTACCAATACATAAGGATATTAACGAGTGAACGCGTGCTTGCGACAGCATGACACTATGATTGAGTAGGACGCGTAGCACGAGAAGGAGCTGATCTTTGTCCAAGCGCAAGATACTGACCGTTAAAGCAGTCGACAAACTCGCCGACTGATGAGCCCGACCAGCCATCAACAACCTGCAGCCGGCTACGTCGTCATCGTCCATAGCCTCCAGCTCGACGTTTGCGCATTTGTCGCTCGCAGTAGAAGCAGTGTTGCTCACACACTGCGCACTCACGATTACAACGACGTACACTACACGTAGACACGTACTTGTGCTTGTGTGACGAGATTGTGACCATCACTATCTCGAACGACGATGACGACTGCGACGAACATTAACGAGAACTCCAGCAATATTTCGAGCGTATGCAATGCAACAATCGAGCACTTTGTTGATGTGAGCTACGCGTCGTTATTTATGTGTCAAGTGCATCGGCTGCAATTGATCTTCATAGTGGTTCATCACACCGCCTGACAACGTTTCGAAAAAGTAATAGTATTTGCCGCGTGTGTGCCACAAGCTCAAACAGGCATCAGTCGACGCAATCGTTCGATCGCATCAGAGTGACGATTTATTGCTTGTCGTGCATATTGTCGGTTCGCGTGCTGCTATAAGAAAAGGATTGCAAGCTATGTATTCACAACATGTTCCTCATTTTGCACGCAAACATACACTATTACGCACAACACTTTCCTCGTTTTGTACGCATGTACCCGGTTTATCACAGCATATTACCGTTTTGCACTCACGTTTTCCGATTTGCGCACGCACCCGTTTTGAACGCATATACCCCGTTTTGCGCGCATGTACCCCGTAATGCACATCACGTTATCCGTCTTGCACGTCCTGTCCGTTTGGCTGTGTGCTGACGACACACAAATTGACTGTTTTCGCTGAGGTCTAAACACTGTATCACCTATGCTATTTTTCACTAGTTCGGAATAATGTTGATGAATCGAATTGCAGTGCCTGCATAAAACGCTGGATTATGTAAATTGTATTACAATTGGCACAGTCACTGGTTTTGAGCTTTTCTCAACATCTCCATTTCTTAAACTTCATTTCTGCATCCTATTGTGTTTAACGATTTCTGACAGTCAATAAGAAATTACAGTAAGTAAGGCGAATAGTCAATGCAATTCTTACCCGACTAATTAATGTCGTTTGTGCTTCTAATCTCAATGTTCAGTCTGCAAATTGCATTTTCCGAATATATCGTTTTGCAATATGATAGTTGGGTGTGACATTGATATTTATGAATCCTTGCTTGTTTTACGAGGAAACTGACGAAGTTCTTGCGATATCTATTGTAAAACGAAAGTGAAATAATTCGAAAGTGCTTGAAAGATCCCAAAATATACGTCTGTTCGTTATCGTGTCCAGTACGTGCAGTCGACGGAGTAGTCATCGCAGTGAGCGCAACAAGTGAACGCAGCATCAACAGGAATCGCGGCATCAACGATGTCTGCGGCAGCGAAGAGCTACGAGGTTAGCGACGCCGAGATCGCGCGTGTCGTACTGGCGACAGGTGCGCATAGACGAGCGTGCACAAGTGGTGCATTCGACGACGCTAGATGGCTGCTCTTGCGCTGCTCAGACTCACACCAGCTATACCCTGCAACCTCGCTGCATCTACCGCCTCGAATCAGACCAATTCGTCACTACTTCAGCCTTCGATCACAGTGTCTCGAATCCACACAGCGCTGCGAACGCAACAGCAGTTGCGAACGACGTCCCGGAGCAAACGGACTTTGGTCGCCTCGGCATCCTGCTCTTCTTCGTCGCATGGATCTGCGTCGGCTGGACGGTCTGGCTCGGGTCACTCGCACTGAACCCAGTCGATGCAATGAACCAAGTGTTTGGTACGCAGGGCTTTGAGGACGACACAGGTACCACGTTCTGGGCGATCACCGACCCCGACGCGTCCACGAAAGCACTCGGTATCGTTGCGTGCGCGATCCTTCTCATCGCGTACTTTTACGTCGTGCTCAAGCTCGCGTTCTGGCAGCAATCGAGTCGCGAGACACCAGCGCCGCCGATCGTCGACAATCGCAACAGCCACAGATCGGCTGCGACATCTAAGACGTCGTCAAAGACGAGATCGCTCGACAAGGTCGCTGCAGTCGGCTCGCAGCGCTCGCAAGTGCAGCTGACCGATACGATCACGAAAGCGCGGCGCAAGTCGATATCGCGTAGCGAGTCCAAGGTCCAGGCCGAGCTCGAGCGTGTCCAGATGTCAGTCTTCCGCAACAAGGTGCGGCTGGACATCTGTGTGAATGTGGCCAGCATTCTGAGTCTGACGATCTACACGTTCGCTCACTGATCGACGCTTGTCGTTGCGCCACACACAGTACCTGTGGATGAAAGCCATTGGCCTCGCGATCCAGAGCATTCGACTCGTGCAGATCCTCTGGCGCGGTCTCCCCGTGCACCTTGGGTGGATCTACATGACGTGCATGGCCACGAGCTCGCTGTTCTGTGCACTGATCATTCACAGCCGGCGCGATCGCTGGGTACTCGGCATCGCGATCGTCGACGTCCTGTACGTACTCGCTAACGCGTCTCAGTATGTCAGCTACTCATACTGACATCCCACACACTCACACGTCGCGTCTGTCCCTTCACTAGACTCGACTTCTTCAACGCCGTGCTGTTCCCAATGACCGTGCTGATCTCGAGCATTAACATACTCGATGTCGACCGCAAGCTGCTCGCGATCAACATGGACGTGTTTCCACCCAGATCCTTTGAGCGCAGGGCATGCAGTGCGATCGCCAACCCCGTGCAACTCGAGAGCGTCTATCGCTGCCTAAAGTTCCTTCGCATCACATCGCCGCTCGACTTTGTCGTGCGCGTCGGTCTCAACATCGTGCTCTGCTACCGCACGAGTCGACTCATCGACCTCACGCGCCACGCCAAGTACAAACACGGACGGCTGTACCCAAAGCGCCACCCGATCGCGCTGCCATTCCTCTTCTTTGCACTCCTCACGCTCATCCTCGTGATCGTGAGCGTCAACAGCTCGGAGCAAGCGTGTGCGCCGCACCCAACGTGTGCGATCCACTCGCGGCGCTGGGTCACGCTTACAAGCGGCGAGCTCGACAAGTGTCCGTGCCTCGCACTCGTTGACGTCGACGATGCACCGAGGAGCTACGACGAGTGGTTGATGCCGCACAACGTGAGTGAGCAAGTCGCGCGTCTCGCGGCCACGGGCGACCTCGAGGTCGTTCATCTCGTGAACCGCCGACTCGACGAGTTGCCAGATACGCTCAAGAGCTGCTCGCGACTTCGATCGATGTGCGTTGTGCTGACGCGAGTGCATGAGTGTATGACTTGCTAGCGTAGGTGTAGATACCTTTATATGGCTCGTCACGCTCTCTGCGACACAGTGCGTTATCGTTGACGCCTACGCTATCGTTGCGCCTGTACCTGCAGTTCGCTCGTACACACCGACACGAACACGTTGCCAGCGTGGATGAAGCAGCTCGACCATCTCGAATACCTGTATGTCTGCGACTTGCTTTATCTCGATGCCGCTACTGTTACCATCAGATGCTACCACTACGACCGACATGTCAGTACCTAACGCGCTACTGTTCTCACCACTGCATGTATCTCTCATGTTCAGCTACATCGAAGGCAAACTCGGCGTGTCGGGTCTCCAAGCGCTACCAAGTGATCTGTTTGAGAGCATGACGAGTCTCTCGTTACTTGCGCTCGAATCGCATGAGAACCTGACGCAGCTGCCGCCACTGAACGGTCTCAAGCGACTGCGGTCGCTCGTGCTCGAGCGCCTCCCATCGCTGACGCAGCTTCCTGACTTGACAGGTCACACAAACAGCAGTGGTATACAACTAGAGCGACTGCAGCTCAGCGACCTGCCGCTCGTGTCGGCACTCCCGGACTTGGCGCCAGTGTCTGCGAGCCTCACATCGTTTGCATTCACTGGCGTCAGTGCCGTGTGTTGCAACGGCTTTGTCGCTGCTGGCACGTGCGATCTGAACCGCTCGGACTGTTCGGCCACGACATGCGCGTTGACACATGCAACGGACGCGACTCGGAGCGTCTTTGAGACGTTTGCTACCTCTGTGTGCCAGCCGCACACAGCAAACGCGTCTTTGTCGTCCGATGCAGCCGAGCACTTTGCGATCTCACAACCGAGTGTCGACGTCTGCAATGGGACGCTGTACCAGCAGTGCACAGTCTCAACGAGCGCTGCTGCAGAGCAGCCTGGGATGTGCTACAACGCACGGCTACAGGTCGTACACTGCGATACGAACGCACTTGCGATCGAGATGCGGCGGAGACAGATCGCGCAGCACGTCGGACCTGCGTGCGACCCCAACGTCGAAGCCTGGCTCGGCTGCACCTGAGTAGGCAATAGCTCGATGTATACATGACGAGATGGTCACGACTTTGACAGCGACTCGATATCTCCAAGCTGCTAGCAGACACTGTTGTCAACTCTATCGAGTGAGCTCTTGATCGCGTTGAATTCGTCACTCGAAAAGGGGGCTCAGATCGTGTAGCGACTTGCAGGGCTCGAAGCGACTTGCGTCGAGTCTGGTCACACTCGCTCGCGTACGTCCACAGAGTCACATTGAGAGTATCGAGGTCGTACGTAGCAGTATCGAGGTCGTACTCAGCAGAGAATTGATGCAGAGACTGAAGGATTGA
This sequence comes from Globisporangium echinulatum, assembly GCA_023336405.1. NCBI lineage: Eukaryota > Oomycota > Peronosporomycetes > Pythiales > Pythiaceae > Globisporangium > Globisporangium echinulatum. The sequence continues at coordinate 15,952 of JAADWX010000192.1, read as the reverse complement.
TGTGTTGAGGGTAGTTTGTGTGGGTGCCGATATGCACAGCGCTGTGAGAATTCACATGCGTTCCAAAGTCGTGACTTTCGCTTCAACGACCAGCTGCTGGCGTTGTGGCCTCGTTTCTGCCAGCTGCGACTGACTCTCACGCTCTATGTGAATGGGAGCGAGGTGGTGGCAGGTTGCATTTTCAGTCTGCACTTCAGACAACCGACCGACGACTCGTCCGCCGCCGCGACAACATCGACGCGCGTGTGCACGTACGCGCCCAAGTAGATTCGCTGCCGCCGCTGGTGGCGTCCGCCGCTACATTCGCACTCGCTCCGCATCGGCGTACAGCACTCGCCGTCTTCTTCCCTCCCCTCTTCCCGATATATACACACACTGCAATATAGCAGGCACAGCAGCCATGACGTTTAGCGCGCTGCCGTCGGTGCGCGAATCGACGTCAGCACCGTACGAGCGCGAGTCGATCGCATCGTCCGAGAGCAGCTTGGACCGCGACACAATCACAGGCCTGCGGTTCGACCCGCATCAGCAGCAGCAGCGCGACACGACGATCCTCGGCGGCCCGAGCTTCGCAATGCAGCGGCTCGAGCCAATCAAATCGGTCGCTAGTGGCTCTGACCTCGGCCTCGCACGCGACTATCGCGCATCGCAGGACGCGATCCGCGCATTGCTCGCCCGCACGACGACGGCGCTCGACACGATCGTGCGCATCCGCGAGTCGATGGAACCGTTCGTGGACTTTACGCAGTTTGCGGCCAAACAAGCGCCACTACGCGGCTCGTCCGTCGCGTCAGCCACGTCAACATCAAGCGCATCGCATCGTCATCCAGCGCCGCCATCACTAGCGCGACTGAGTTCTGGTCCGTCTGTGATATTGCAGCACGACGACCACACGCGAACGACCCCAGCGTCGAGCTACGGCAGCACGGCCGCGTCGTCAACGTCAGGCTCCGAGGATCCGCTCGGACGGTCGACAAACTCGACGCACTCGTCATCGTCATCGGCTCCGAGCGACGACGACGACGACGAGTCAGTCGACGCTCCAGCTCCAGCGAACGCTTCGACACAGCCAGTACCAGTCCCAGCAGCTGGTGGATTCCAGACTGTCGACAATGTTATTGACAATACTATTGCCAATACTATTGCCAATACTATGGATGACACCGACGACCGCGAATCCGGCAATGACACGTTTGACGACAGCGACGATGCGAGTTCACTATCGACGCTCTCGTCGACAGCCGACCTCACGCCACTCAAAGAACTGCGGCTCGAGCGGCTCAAGAGCATCGAGATTGCGTTTTGCGAGGGGCTCCCGAAGCCGTTCTTTGTCGTGCTCACGCGCTTCCTCTTTGCGACGCTCGAGGTTCGGACGCGCCACTCGCGCTTCAACTTTTACAAGGACGCGTTCACAGGCAGCGACGCCGTGACCGCGCTGCTTGTCCACGGCTTTTGCGATGATACTACAACGGCGATCCGGTTCGGCAACGTGCTCGTGCGCCTCGGGTTCATTGAGCACGTCTCGCGCACGGACGACCAGCTGCACAACTCGCGCGACAACTTTTATCGGTTCACAAAGGCGATCGAGTACGCCGTTGGCGACAGCGACAGCGACGACGTCGTTGGTGCTTCATCGCCTTTGGGTGCTTCCCAACAGTCTCGTCAATCGATGACAGCAGCAGCAGGTACCACCAGCTATAGCTACCGCGAGTCGGTGCTGTCACGCGAGGCGGCAAGCGGCCCGATCGAGTACGACTTTGCGTTGGCATCGGACGACGTCGTTGCGCTCGTGACCGACGAAGTGCTCGCGATCGTCGCGCGCGTGCTCCTCACGGTCTTTGAGCGCAGGAACAAGCTGCTGTTCTACAAAGGCTTTGTCGGCTGCTTCCTCGGCGCCGAGGCCGTGAACGTCTTGCGCGAACTCGGCATTGCCGCAACGCTCCTCGACGCTGTGTTGGTCGGGCAGAGCCTGTTAGACGACGGGCTCGTTGAACCGATTGCGACGAGCGTCACGACGTTCCAGGACAAGTACGTGTTTTACAGACTCACAAAGCTGCGGCAGTAGATCAGGCAGATAGATGGACAGTCCTAGTAGCAACCTGCGTGTCGCAGTGGCGGTCGGCAGGTCTCGTCTGCCTGGTTCGACGTACTGTCGTTGCTCTATTTAACTACCAGTAGTGTTTGCCATGGACGACGCCAGCAGCAGCTGCAGCTGCGTCACTGCTGTTGTTGTCGAGAGCGTCTCGTTGTTGCTCAACATAGTCGATCAGTCGATCGTGCAATGTGTCTCGACACTCAATGCGACTCGCGTTGGCACTTCTAATGCACTGTCTTTCTGTCTATTGACTGGCTCTGTTGTCGTCGTCTCGACTACGAACCAACCAGTCAGCCAGCCATGCTAGCTAGTGTACGCGTTGCATCGCGTCGGCAGCAGCTGCTGACGTCGCACACAACACACGACGCCCCACGCCCCACGCACCACGTGCACCTGCGCCTCGTTCATCCCATACATACACTCGACCCCACGCCATTCAACCAACCACACGTGACCGCCTCGCTACGGTCTAGTTCTCTTATCATACTCGACGCTTCGAACCGCCGCTCGTCCTTCACAAACGCTAGTCGTCAAACGCCTCGGGCAGCATCGCGTCCAGCAGCGCCTGCGAGCCATGAAGACAGTTGTCGTCCGACGACGTCGAGCCAAAGTCCTCGCCGTCGCTGTGCGCTTTGTCAGCCACATAGTCGTACGGCATTGGTCCAAGCGACGCGTCCGAGAGCGACCGACCGCGCTGTCGGCACTGCAAACGGTTTGGTCCAACAAGGTCTTCACACTGCATCGTCACAGAGCTCGCAACGTGGGGCTGTGGCGGCAGCTCAACTGACGCGACCGACTCGGCGAACGACGACGCGGACGTCGGTGCATTCGACTCGTAGCCGCCACTCCCACCACCACTGGCTTTACTACCTCCACTGACGTCAATCGTGCTGCTACTCTGGCCGTTTGCTGTCAACTGTTGCTGGTCGCTGCGTACGCCATCCGTCCGACCATCGACCACCTGCAGCGTTGTCGTTACTGTCGATACTGGCTTTGTAGTGTTCTTGCGCGGGTGGTAGCACCGCTTGCGCATGCGCAGCTCGAGCTCGGCTTCAATGCCGACGAGGTACCGATGCATCGCGTTCACAAACCGGCGACGGTACGACACGGGACTAATGACTGTCGGGTTCCGGAACGTCAGCCCGGCTTTCGACGTCGACTCCATCTTCTTGAGAAAGTCGAATTGGTGCAAGTAGTCGATCAGGCCAAACACAACTTCGCGCCGGTCTTCGTCAAAGAGCATGAGGAGCGAGTAGTCGATCACGCCAGCGCGGCAGAGGAAGCCCGTGTCGTTCAGAATCGCTTGGTTCAGAACGTCGAGGTCCGTTTGGCTCACGGGAATCGGGATCCGCTCGGCCAAGTTGCCGTCAAGCAGCACTGGGAGCTTTACGGCTGCGTGACCAGTTGTGTCGCCATTCTCGAACGAGTCGATACCGGCCGATGGCGCACACGCCGCAGCGCCGTGGTCGTCGTCGTCATCGTCGCTGTCGCTGTCCGAGCGGTCGTACCGGCGCCGTAGAATGCCTTTGAGGTCGTACATCTGACCAGGCGCGCACCCAAATGCGAGGTTCTCCATGACAACGACGTACGTCGTTTGCTTGTGGAGGCGCCGCGCGTGCGCGAGCTTGAAGAGCCCGAGAATCTTCGTCATCACGCTCGCGCTCTCGTGCTCGAGCACGTGCGCCATGAACCGAAAGTAGTGCGGCGCCATGTGCAAAAACATGTTGAACTCGGTCAGCGAGATGCCCTTGAGCACGTACCGCTTGTCGTGCGTCTGCAACATAGTACACCATTTGGTATCAATATCAAACGTATCAAACGTATCAGTACTAAAATCACATTAATCAACATACACATCACAGAGTTTAAACGAATGACAACGTGACGTACCATGGAGAAGAACGCGCCCGACTTGCCGCCCGACGTGTCCCAGCGCCGACTCTCGGCGATCGAGTTGAGAAACTGGAGGTTCCCGGGCTCGGTCAGCGCACGCAGCGCGTGGAACTGCGCAGCAAAGAACGTGACGCACCGGATTGCATGCGGCGTCGCGCCGGCGTCGTACGCAAACTTCATGTCGGTATGTTGCACGTCGTTCGACCGCAGCTTGCGCAGGTACAGAGCGCGTCGCCGCGGCGACAATCGCGCTGCAACAACCGACGAACGACGCGTCGACGTCATCGTCGCCCCAGCGACTGCGGCTGCTGGGTCGGTCCGTTGGAACGACGTGCGCTCCTCGGCTGCGAGCTCCTTTGCGACGTCGACACTGTGGCCAAAGTGACTCTCGAGCTCGTCGACGTACGCCCGCGAGCAGAGCGTAAAGCCAATGAGCGCGCCGAGGTCCTTGTCGTGTACTTTGATCACGTAGTCGTTCACACCCGGTGGGAGCTCATAGTGCCCTTCTGCAAGCGCACTCGGCATGCTGCTGTACGGCTTGATCCGGATTGGCTCGGTCAGCGACACGGCGCTCGACGATGCTGAGTACCGACTGCTGGCTGCTGTCTGGTCCGAGTTGGAGGTACGTCGAGGGCCCAGCGGCTTTGTATCCGACTGTGACTTTACCGACTGTGCGCGTTCGCTGCGTGCCGACACACTCGTGCCAAGACTCGGCTGCGCATAGTCGGTTGGCTCCGTGAACCAGTCCTCTGGTATCCGCCGCGTCGCCGGTGTCTCGACAATGACTTTCTTGACCGTCGCCTGTGCGACCGGCGGCGCGAACGACAGCACGCGCTCGTTCAGACGCTGTGCTAATACATAAAGCTCGCGCGAGAGCGCATTGCAGCTCAGGACGTTCGCATGTTCGCGCGAGAGTGTCTGGTCGACGCGGTCAGCAAACGCATCGAGCGACGCGGCGACTTCGGTCCGCAGTGCGGCAATGTCCTGCTTGGGCACGCCCGCGACAGCTGACGACAGCAGCTGCTCGGCTGCATGAAGGTTCTCTTCGAGCACGTCAATGTTGCTACTCACAAACGTCGCAGCAGTGTCGACAAGCTGCGCCACGTCGCGCCGGAAGCGCTCAAAGTAGTCAAAGCGCCGCAAACGGTCCGTGTCAACGCGCGAGTGCATCGTCGCCGACACGAGCTTGTATGGCCGCCACGCCCTGCGCCGCGTGCGCTTCGTTGCGAGTGGTTGGGATTGTGGTGCGCCAATTGGATTGGCACCAAAAGTACCTGACGTGGCACCAATGCCTTGAAAGTAACTGTTGCTACCGACTGTGTTGGTCGCAAGGTACCCCGACTGCTGCAACGTGTCGTCGTCAAAGTCGATCGACGACGCGTGCGGCATGCGCCGGAACGTGCGGCTGCGGACGCTCGCAGTGCCTTCCGACTCGTCGCCAGCAAAGAACGACGCGCGGCTGCGCACGATCAGTTCGCTGAGCGCCGAGAGCCACGCAGCACGCGTCGCGGCATCAACAGCGTTCAGACGGAGCTGCTGGTGCCGATTGATCACGAGGAACTGAAACTGCTGCGGGTTCGGCGACTCCTCGGCCGTCACGGACGTGTGGCGGTCGATCGCAGCCTCACAGATTTGCACGAGCGACGCGCGATCGCGGAGACACACGAGCGCGCTGCGGTCGAGGCGCAGCAAAAAGTACCGGAGCTTCCAGCTGCGCGAGAACGAACCGCGCATACCGAGCCAGCCCTCGCGCGCGATTGCGTCGTCAGTGAACTCGATGCGGTCAAACGGCGATTGGCGATGCGGCGTCGCGCGAAAGTGAAAGTGCGCAAACACCGAGTCGCGGTACACGCGGTAGTAGCGCGTCGGTGTCACTGCAAAACGCAGAAAATGAGTAATAGGTAGTAGGTGTGACGTATTAAGTATCAAGTATCCCGGTTCACACATATCAAGCATCAAACATCCCAAATGTGAATATCAAACGTGTATCAGTATCAAGTGGCAAACAGTAAGTATCAAGCATCCAACATTCGGTATCAAGTATCCAATCCACCATGACACACATGCACATGAACATGTCAAGCGACGTACGCAGATCGGATATGCGATGGGAGCTTGCACATCTGTTGTCATTGTCGCTGTCGCTGTCGCTGCTGCTGCTGCTGCTCGAGTCGATGCAGCGCGCGTCGGCCGGTGGCTTCTTCACGCGCGTGCGGATCCAGCGCCGACGGCGCACAAAGTGGTAGCACTCGCGCTTGCCGCGGCTCGTGCCTTCGGCGAGGCGCCGGTTGATGCGCGCGACGGTCGAGCCGTAGGACCAGCCCTCTTCGTCGCACTGCGGGTACTCGACGTCCGGGATCCAGTCGTGGCTCCACATCCACTCGACGCTCGGCAGTTCGCTAAACTCGAGTCGATTTCTGTTGTTGTTTGTTGTAGTGCCACCACAGGCGTCCACCTCGCTGTTGAGCACGGCGTTGAGCTTGTCGTCGCGTGCGGTTGCGCGCTGTGCGGCGTGCGTGAGCGCGACGAACGTGTTACCGCTGCGGTCGCAGAAGCGCTCGAACGCCCAGCCGTGGAACGGCTGCAGTGTCTGCACCTCAAAGACCTCTTCCTCGTACGACTCCATGCGCGCTGCAAGGAAGTGTAGACACGCAAGAACGCGTGGATGTGTCTGAGCAGCGCTGCGCTCGGATCGATCGATCTCTCGCTATTGCGTTCGCTCTCGCTTTGCGCTGTTTGCGTGTGTGTGTCTGCCTGTCTGTTGCTTCTCTGCCTAACGCACACACCTGCACACTTGCGCGCACACGCGCAGCAGCAGCAGCGGCAGCGAGCGCTGTTGTCGTCGCGGACCGATCGACGGCTTTCTTGGTAGTGAGCGTGATGCGAGCGCGCGTCGCAAGTGAGTGCAATGCAAAAGAGGTCGCAGGCAGAATAGGAGTGTCGAATTGTATATACTATCTCATATATACAATGTCACAGCAATTGTCGGATTCGTACACGAATCGCTGATGCAGGTGGTACATACAACAAATGGTTGTTGTTTGTTGTTTGTACCTGGAGACCAGCCAGCCGCCGCGTTGTTGCAAATGCACTCTCTCTAACCGCACGCAAGAAGCAAGCATGCGTTTGACAACATGCGCATCGGCGGCATGCTCGAGCCGCCTCGTTGACGGCCATGCAAGTCTGTTCGATATCGAGCGCAACTCTGCAGCAGAGGTGTGCGAAGCGACTCGGCTCATCGCCAGTATTTGTCATGTGCCACCCAATTGCAATGTGAGTCCCGATAGTATATACAGAACAAGTGTATGGTGTTGCACGAGTCGACAAAATGGCACCTTACTGACTCGTTTTGCACCGCCACATGCTATTGTTGTTCAGCACTTTTGCCAACAAGAAGCAAGATATCCGAGATCAACAACGAACGTCTTGACATTGTTAGCTGAGCGTGCTTAGGCATGCTTGGATCGCTACCGCTACCGCATGACTGATACAGCGTGAGCCGTTCTTCGCTTTATCTGTAGCGCTGCGCAAGACGCTTGCCTCCAAGTTCAGCGCGTATTAGTGCAGAGTGGGATGACACGATCTGACACTTTGCTACTCGACCATCCATCGCCTCGGTGGCTGCCACGGAGCGATCTATCAATCCGTCGACCGATAGAGTAAGCAGATTCGTTCTACGAGTGAGCGACGCGCATGTAGAAGGACTCGCTGTTCCTGTTTGGACGATCGATCTGCTGTAAGATCTGAAGCAGCTCACAGCAACGTCGATGATGCGAGCAAACGTAATGGCGCGTCGAGCTGACTGCAGTCGTGTCATCGTCACTGAGCGAATCTCGGTTCTCGATCATTGATGGTCGTGCATACTGACATCACTGGAAGCAGCGTTGCGAGCGGATACAAAGTGACTGATCCATACGACAAACTCTGGACAATGGAGATCGAGAAATGATGTATAGACGTGCATAGAATAGTGCTAGGTACGTATCGAATGTGTCAGATACGACCAGGAAGCGAAAGCAACAGCAGCAACTTCGCTCAGTAAGGCGAGCTCTACGCGAGTGCATTGGCACGATACAAAGCGCTTAGTGGACACTCACTTCGCGGCGCACGACCTCAATCACTTCGTCGTCGCCGTCGCCGTCGTCGCTCTCGCCGTCAGTGCCGCCGTTAAAGCTCTTGCGTGGCGGCCGCTCGGGGCTGTCGTTGTTCACGTTCGAATCGCCGTACTGGCACAAGTTCGTGAGCAGTGGGATAAGGTACTTGTTGTCAAATTGCAGGAGCCGCATGTGCTTGTGCGGCTTGACCGACTTGTCAAGTGCGAGCTCTTCCTCGGGCTGTCAGTCGACGTAGTACGACATATAGAGAAGTGGTGTACAGGATCGTACGAAGTGTGAGGTGGTTGTCAGTGCATGCCAACATATACAAAACGTGTAAACATACGTCTACATCATACACTAGACGTACTGTGAGGCGCGGGATCTGGAGATAGTTGAGCATCGAGACCGTGCCACCGCCCATGACAAAGATCGAGAGCAGGATGATGATCATCGTCGTCGAGATGATCTCGTTCTGCTTCTCGCCAGGGAACGACTTGGCGAGCGCAAACGCGACGGCGCCGCGCAAGCCGCTGTACCAGATCATGTGCTGCTGGTTCTTTGTGATCTCGTTGCTCTTGCGCGCCGTGCGGTTGAGAACGTACGTGAGCGGGTACACGTGGCATGCGCGCGCCATGAGGCAGAAGATCGCGGTCCAAATGATGAAGCCGAGGTTGAAGCCCTCGCGGAGCGCAAACACCGAGAGCCCGAGGTCTGTCGCGGTCATACCACATGGATACATTATTGAGTCAGTGACGGACGGAGTATACGCTCAGGGACACATCGTGATAGCAGCAGCACGCACTTAGAAACACAGCTGTCTCGGTCATATGTGCGAGCGTGTTGAACACGCGCGAGCACCTGCAGCGCGAGTCCACATGTTCACGAGTATACACAACATGCGTCAAGTGAGAATGAATGAATCACAGAGCAAGCAACATGTACAGAAAGGACAACCCACAGGACGCATCATTGCTCCACAAACGTACACTTCTTGCGCTTCGGGTGACAGGTTCGGCGCTGCGTAGTGCTTCATCGCAATGCCGGTAAAGATGATCGCGACGACGCCCGACATCTCGAGCATCTGCGCGGCGAGGAACGGCAGGTACGAGAACATGACGTACACGCCGACTTCGTGGAGAAGGCACGAGCGCAAGTTCGTATGCTTGAAGATCAGCGCGGGGATCGCGCCGAACGAGATGCCAATGAGCGTCGAGCCCGTAAAGTTGAGGAGGAACTCGAGGAGCGCAAAGAGCATCGGTTTGAGCGTGTACGAGTAACCAATGAACTTGGAGAACGTCGAGAAGAGGCAGATCGCGACCGCGTCGTTGAGCGACGACTCGCCAAAGACGAGGTAGAACAGCGTCGGGTCGACCTTGAGCTCCTGGAAGACTGCGAGCGTCGAGACCGTGTCGGTCGCACTAATGAGCGACCCGAATGTGAGGCTCTCGGCAAGTGAGAGCTTCGTCGTCCAACCAAAGCGACCGACTGAATAGATCAGCACGCCGGTCGCGATGCTCATGATCATCGTCCCGGCGATCGAGTACGTGAGGATCGGCACGATGTTCTCGAAGAAGTAGCGCCGCTTCATCGTGTAGCCCGAGTTGAATAGAATCGGCGGGAGCAAGCCGACGAAGAAGACGTTCGGATTAAAGTCCATGAGCGACGTCGAGATGCTGTCGGACTGCACGGCGAGGATGATGCTTGCAGCCATGCCGACGCCGATCGTCGCTAATAGAGACGAGTACGAGCGAGTGAGTGTCAGTACGCACGGCCAGGATATAGTGACCAGCAGGACTCACTACTTGGTCGATACGTTGGTCGCACCTGCTGCTTCCGGCAGCCACTGGAGGTGCCACTTGTGCGAGACGTAGTTGCTCACGACGATCGAGAGCATGAGCAGCACAATGAGTGACGCAAAGTAGACCGACAGCACATACTCGTGGCTGCTCTCGGACTCGAGGTGCTCGACCTCGGCACTCGTCATGCTCGGCTATTGATTGCTTCTAGCTCCTTGGGTTCGACCTATCTGCTTCTGCTTTAGCTGCTGCGTTGGACTGGGCGACTCGAAGACTGAAGATCTACTGCGCCAAGGCGCTTCCAAGATGTTGAGCGCAAGCAAACGCTTGGATGTGGCTCGTGTCTGTTTCATAACCGACGTCTATACAAACTTCAAGATTGCCATTCGATCGATATTGCACCAACTCGGAACTCGATCCAACTACTTCGCGACCAACATCATCAGATCGCCAGACTGTCAGGAGATCGACGTTGGCGAGTCGACGTCGACGTCTTTGAGCTCATCGCTGCTGTCTGCAGTCGCACACTTGCTACTGTCAACAATCGCACACTTGGTGCTGTCGCTCTCACTCGCAACACAAGGCGACGTCGCGTTCACAACTTCAAACGCCGACGATACGCCCGAGTAGCGCGCGAGCGATCGCGCAAAGAAGCGCTTGACGTCGCCGTTGACTTTGAGACGATACCGACCAGCTGGCGTCGTCGGGGGGATCCACCACTCGAGCGTCACGACCGATGCAAACGTCCCGACGCGCTTCCAGTGGAACAGCGTGTTCGCGTCGCCGTCGTCGGCGTGCATGACCCAGATGCCGCCGTCCGAGCGCCTCGCGTCGGGGACCCACCGATGCACTTCGAGGAACGTGCCCTGCGTGCGCAAGTCGTTCTTGGGGTGCGCGGCGTGGAAGCTCGCAGCTGCGGTAGATCCAGGTCGGTACTCCCGTAATACGTCGGTACCTGGTACAATGTGGCCGTACGCCGTGCTATGCAGCAAACCGTCGTGGAGCACCGGGAGGTTGCAGTCCCAGACACCCACGCCGTTGACGCGTGGCGGCGGTAACGTCTCGACCTGTACGGTAGCTGATCCATCGCTACTATCGAGCCGTCCTGATAAACCTGACGATGTTGCTGCCGCGCAGACGGCGCGTGCGAGTACTTCAAACTGCTGCGCGGTCGCACAGAGCTGGTTCGGGCCAAAGTGCGTCGACGCGCCTTCGTAGCGCTGCACGGCGTATTCCTCACGCGTCGTGAGGTATCCGCAGTACGCATTACTGAGCCCCGAGAGCACTGGCTCGCACATCGCTTCACGGCCGAGGTCTTGAAACACAGCCGCTATTGCCGCGCGGAGCCGTCGACCGGCCATTGTCGTGATTTCAAATGGCGCTGCTGCGATCGGGAGGCAGTCGGCAAGCACAAAGAGCTGGAGCGGCAGCACGGCCGGCGACAGGCCAAAGCGCGCAGTCGGGAAGAAGATCGGCTTCTCTTTCTGATAGCCCTGGAGCTGCGGCAGTGTCGTGAGCTTTGGGTACGCGCCCCACGTCACGCCTTCGGGAATTGACTGGACGCCGCGACCGTCAAACGTCGTGCCGCCCATCATCGAGACGCCAATGCAGCCGGATGATGTTGATGGCGGACACTCGCGGTGCTGATGCCACTTGGGACTGAGCGCGATCTTGCCAAACTCGACGTACTGGTGCGCGATTTCAATGCCGCCCGAAAGAGCCGGAGAAGCTGCAGCTTGGGCATACAGCACACGGGCGGTCGCAAGTTGCGCGTTTGCAACGAGCAGCATGCGCTCAAAGTCCTTGTGCTGCGTCGTGCAGTGGCGCGGGCCGCAGATGTTCGGACTCACGTCGCCTTCGTTGCTCTGTGCGAACGCAGCGACGAACGCGCGCGGTCGGTCCATCAAGTGGTTCGTCCCACGCTCTTTCTCAAACATGTGCGCAGCGTAGCCCTAGCAACAGTATGCACAACGATATGCATATGAATATACATGTTAGTATACATAACAGTATACACCACCAGTCCACACTTGTATACCTCACACACACGCACCTTGTTGTCGCCAGTGATGAGCGTGTACCAGTTCCCCATGCTCGTTGGGTGCACTGCAAACCAGTTGATCATGCCGATCGGATAGCCAGTGACTGCATCGAAGCGCCAGAGTGTCATCGTCTTGTCGGTATCGTGCGTATACTGCGCGCGCTCAGATTCGGGATTTGCCATGTACGCGTCTACCGATCGGTTCACCGACGCGCCGAGACACTCGCCAGTCGCAACCCGCACGACTGCTGGCTGGAGGTTACAGTGCGCTCTCGCAATCGCTTCGACAATACCCGAGACAACGCACTCAAAGTTCTGCCGGTCGGCGCCGCGCAACGGCGGGTGCATGCTGTAGATAAAGTAGTGCGACGTGCCACCGGGCGAGCAGTGCGTGTGCGTCGCACTGAGCATGACGTTCGCGAGTGTGTAGGCACCGGTTGGGACTTGCGGGTGCGTCGCGAGCCGCGCTACAACGGCTTGCCGGACCCACTCGGAGATCATGCCGACGTCGGCAACGACGTAGACGCACCGTGCGTTTGTTAGTGCGTGAGAGAATGCAAACGCGCGTGCACGGAGTCGCATGTGGATGCCGGACGTCAGTTGTCCGGCCTTTGCGTAGCCAAACATCCCGACTTCAGCGGCGGGCCCTGTGATGTCGTACATTGCAGCACCAATGCTAAGGTCCGACGATGTTGGAAGCGCTGAAGCTGGAGTCCCATAGGCGTGAGCTGCTGGGTCGAGCAGTAGAGTGACAGGCGTTGTAGTAGTAGTAGCTTCAGTAGTGTTGTTGTCGACGGATGTGTCGGATGCGATACTGTGAATGTCGTCTTCGTGCTGCGGCTGGTCGTCGATCGGTTCAGTGTGTTCTGCGAGCTGCTCGATAGTCGTAGCAGTAGTAGTGGTGCTGACGACCAGCTTGCTACTGCGCAGTGTTGTTGTCTCGGATTGTGCATTGGTCTGCTTGTCGTGCTTGCGACGCTTTGTTGGCGCGTCGTCGATGGTGACACGGCTGTCTGCAATATCAATGTTAATGGCGCTGCCGTTGGTGGTGCTGGTGCTTGCAGTAGCGATGGCAGCACGCACGTCGCTGCTTGGAGAGGACAGCAGTGCGGCAGCATGGTCGTGTACGTTATCAGCCACGGCTGCAATCGCTTTGTTGCGCCGTTTGCGCTTGCGCTTGCGCTGCTTGGGCACCATGAGCGCTTCTGCGTTCGCGATCACCTCGATAGGCTTTGTCACCACTGTGTCTGCAACGACAACCGGCATTGCTGCTACAGACTCTACTGTATCTGCTGCAGACGTCTTGACTGTATGCTGTTGCTGCTGCACAGCCTCGCGGACTGATTCCACTGTTGCGCTCACTGTCACCGCCACCTTCTTCTTACGGTTCTTGCCCATAGCAGTCGCCTTGCTTGTTGCTTGTGCTGCTTTTTGTGCTGCTTGCTGCTGCGTGTCAGTGCTGGAATGCGAATTGGAGGATCTGAACACTTTTTGACGCACGCGAATTCAAAAACAGTGAACAATGCAGTCGAGAAAGCATACTACTTACAGGTGCATAGTGATTTGATTGATCGTTTGGACCCCGAAACATACATTGCATTTGCACATACAAAAAGTAAGCTACGCTGTCACAGCTCCTCCAAAAGTGCAACCCACCTCGCTCTCCAACTTGAAATTAAGAATAAGAAGCGGATTTGGAGACCGTCGATGCAGACATCAGTAATGACTACGACAACGTCTGCTTCAAATGCCAAGTAAAGGCTTATCGATCGGATGCAGCACACTGATCAAGTCGGCAAACAAGCATATTGGTTAGACACATTTGTGCATTGCTCTTGAAGGACAACCAGGAACACGCAGTTGGCTTCAAGCTTCACAAACTCGTTATGACGCTTCAGCACTCATTGTCGTATAGCGATCGTCGACTTATCCACGTAAGCATCTCGACAACAAGCATGACGCAGCTTGGCCGTACGACAGCTCTGTGCTGCGACACCCGTGACAGGGATAAATGGCATTCCACATTGATGCGACTGCGACTCGATCGTAGCTCCAGCGCCGTCACTAATCTCGGAACTTGGTTGACGCTTGAACCACCTCCACATTACGCAAGATTGCCGAAGCGTCGGTAGGAGACAACGCTGCCAAGATCGTCGACGCACGGAAAGAGATGGAGTGCATGTCCATAAACTACATGGACATGAATACGCCCCCTTCGAGATACCAATGATAGGCGACACGATCTCGTTCCGCATGTAGCGATATCGATGTTGTTCATGAAGCTCGCGGCGCAGAGTCTCCAAGGCGTGGTCAATGGCTCGAATGTGTTGGACGACGTGCGGACCGAATACCAGAAGAGCTCGTGGCGCCAGCGTCAGAGTTTTGCGATGCTCACGATCTTGGCGGCGTTGACGCAAGACGTGCTTGAGCGGGTTTTGTCAGCTGCAGAGACGATCAACCCGCGCGTGCTGTTTCTCTCCATCGAAGCCTCGTCGTATGCGTGGCGACGCAAGCCGTTTGAGTCCCGCAGCTCGATCCCGCGCGCTGTGGCTACGACCGACTGCGCATTGTGCAAGAAGGACAGTACAGCGCAAACGGCGCCGCAACCGCAACAGCAACAGGATTGGGCTCTAGGACAAGCCTGTTCCAACAACCGTCCAATGCGACACATCCACACGCACGTCAGCTAGCCATACACGCACACACATACAAACATAAACACATGCTCTGCATCAGCGCAACTCATATCGAGTGAAACTGCGAGCAGCTACAGCTCTTGGATGCATCCGACTGGCAACTCGTCGAGGTCGCCCGTGGCCACAAAGCGCATGACTCGGTCGCTTACGTGGCGAGGCGCGAGCAATACGTCGTAGCTTCTCGACGTGTCGTCGACGTCAATGGGTGTATATGAGCAAGTGCGAATTGGTATAAGTCCATTTACTGTCCTCATCAATTATAATACGTCTACGTCGCTATCAAATGAAGGCGGAGACGCAAACACAACGCCATCGACTCGTGAACATCTTCATCTGCTTCTTTGCTAGCTTTAGCTGCTGATTTGGGATGACGGCGTTCTACTAGTTCGACACGAGGTCCGAGACGCTCGACACGATGTCCGTGACGCTCGATGCAAAGTCCGTGACTTTTGACGCCGTGTCGATCCAGTCGGCGACTGTCGACACATCAAAGCCGCCGCCAGCTTGCATCACGTCCGCAACACTTGCAGTCTCAATGTACGTTGGGACAGCGCTCGCAGTCTCGATGTACCCGGCATCGCCATACGCCGCGACCAAGCTGTAGAGCGACGCGGCGTCGTTTGGAGCCATTGCGTACTCGGTCCAGGGCGTCGCGTTATTGTCCTTCTTACTGTCCTTCTTCCTGGACGATTTGTAGGACTTGGTCGTCGTGTAGGACTTGGCCGTCTTACGCTTGTACCGCGCGACTGACGAGTCCGAGTCGGAACTCGAACTGCTACTCGATGATGACGACGATGACGACGACGACGGCGACGTGTACACAGCTGCTTTGCTCTTGCTCTTGCGTTTGCTCTTGCTCTTCTTGGCATTCGCTGCCGCCTCTACCTAGAGCCATTGGAGCACTTTGGCCTTTGCGCGAAGCCGTCGAAGCGCTTCCGCGTCGCGTCGTTTCTTTTCGTTGCATCGTTTCTTCTTCGCTTTGAGCTTTTCGAGCAGCAGTCGCTCGGTATCGGACGACAGCGACGACGACGACTCGGCACTATCACTACTCTCGTCGGACGAATCGTCGGACGGCAAAACGTTCAGGGCGACACAATGAATCGCGTCGTCGATCGTCTCGCGACTGTTGATTGCGTTTGCAATTGGAATGGCCTTCACAACCTTGTTTTGTTTTGAAGCGGCTCGATTATCGGTTTAGCCTCAAGTTCTCAACTGCGGTTACAACTACAATGCTGTGCTAGTGTACATAGCCAATTGGCCTACGTCCTTTCTTGACTAAACATGCTGCGAATGGTGGCGAGCGGCACGAGCCGCGTCACGTCCCGAGTGGCAAG
>JAADWX010000191.1:0-34228 GCA_023336405.1 Globisporangium echinulatum | reverse complement strand
CGACATCCCGGTCGTGAGCGTCTCGATCAACGACCGACTGAGCGCAAAGGCGCACTTTGAGCTCGGCCAGGCGCTCGCGCCGCTGCGCGACGAGGACACGCTGATCATCTGCTCGGGCCAGGCGACGCACAACCTCCGCGCGTCTCGTGAGCCGACCGAGCGCGTGAGCGCGTGGGCACAGGGCTTCCAGGACTGGATGGACCGCGTGTTTGCAGGCTCTACCACTGAGCCGTCGCTGAGCTTTCGCGAGCGCGTGGCGCAGCTCGTGTCGTGGGAGAAGACGGCGCCGTACGTGCAGCTCGCGCACCCAACGCCGGACCACTTTACGCCATTCGTCGTGGCGGCAGGCGCAGGCATGAACGAAGCGCAGCCGGCCGCAGAGAAGGTCCTCGGTGGCTGGGCGATGGGCCACATGTCGTTTGCCACGTACGCATGGGGCATCGCCCAGTGACCACACAGTCACAGCCGAGCAGTAGAGTCAGGCATAGACACTGGCACATACTCCGACAGAGTAAGAAGAGAGTAGGCGCTTGGATGAATGCCTCGAGACCTTGTAGGACTATTACAACACGACATACACAGCTACTCTGGTGTCGCATATTGCAGCTGTCGACAGTGGCAAGCCCTAGGGTCTCACACATCGCGGCCACCATCTTCTTAAACGATCAGCGAGGAAGTGGCGATGCCATTCATCTGATAGGTATCGATCGCTGCTGACTACATTGGATCGTGCTACTTACTACGTTGGCTAGAAGAGCAGGTAGAACGCGCGTCCGTCCGTCTCGATGCACGTCACGAGGTCCTCGTCGTTGTCCACGAGCCGCCGAGACGCAACGCCGACTGCCTGGATCGGCGCCTCGCGTGGCAAGACGTCCAGCAGCTGCGTACGCGCATGCTCGAGGAGCGCGTGCATCGTTTGACAGGTGCTGATGTCGACTGTCAGCGAGTTTCCCTGTGCATATACACCGATAAAGAGAGAGCATTGAGTATCAAGAGCATTGAGTATCAAGAGCATTGAGTATCAGAGCAAGGACAACCTCGCAGCTTGTATGCAAACAAACGCACATCGGGAAGCGTCGCGTCGGTAAGCAGCTCGAACGTGACACTGCGACTCGGTCGCGCATCCGTCGTCTCGATGCTTGATGCAGCAGTGCTCGTGGCCTCTGGCTTGTCGGTGGTCGTTACACGCTCGACTGTCACTGGTGTCAGAGCTGGAACAGAAGCAAACGACTCGAGTGCAGCCGACAACGTACGTTCCGTGTCGCAGTTGGGCTCTCGACTCGGACCCGAGCGTTTGCGCACGGGTGGCAACTCGGCGTTGTCACCAACTTCGTCATCCGACTCGACCGGTTCGTGCACTTGCAAGCGAAGTGGCTGTTGGGTCTGCACTGCTGGCGAGTCGTCGCTGCGACGCTGTCGAACTTGGCGGGACGCAGCGTCACTCACCGACTCGTCCGCCAGTTCCTCGACGTCGAGCGCGTTGTCGATAGAGCGCAGTGATTGGGACGACGACGCGTCTGAGTCACTGCTGCTGCTCACACTCGGACTGCGCTTGGCGTGCCGTGCGGCCTTGATCGACGCAGCTGCCGCGACAGCTGCCGCGCGTCTGTGTCGTCTGGATACTGGAAGTGGCACAGACAACGCGTCGCTGTCAAACGAGTAGAAGTCTTCAATAATCTCAGCTACTCGCTGGGGTGACGCTGACGCTTTTGGCTGAGGCGATGCTTGTGTAGCTGACTGGGGAATTGCTGATGCGTTAGGTTCGGGCGACGCCGAGCCTTCTGCTGCTACCGATGCTGCTAACGCTTCTGCCGCTGCGCGTCGGTTCACTTTGTACGACCAGCTACCCGAGTGCAGCGTCCGCCACTTGTCCTACACACACGCACACGCACACACGCGCACGTCACTCGCTGCTCCTGTGTGGTACATACATCTGCACAAGTCAAGCAGCAGCACGCACGTACCTTGAGATCGACGTTTGTGCGATGGCTCGAGAACACGTCGCGACCGGACACGAGGATCTGCTTCCACTTGCCGGCGCCAAACGTTGCGACGCCCTTGCGCAGGCACTCAACCTCTTCAGGGGCCCAGAACTTTGTCGCGCGGCGCGGTCTGTTCGAGTGCAAGTGCGAGTGCGTCAGACACGCTGCTTTCGACCATGCGCTAGTATGCACGACTCTTATCCAAATGCTATCGAGACTGCTCACATGTAACTGAAAACGCACCTGACTCCGTTAGGTAGCGATCCAGCAGTCTCTGCTGGTTTTTGAGTATCAGAAGTATCAACTTCAGCAGGTTCAGTATCAATGGCAGGTTCGATATCAGCGGACGGAGTGCCAGCGTCCGACGCACTGTCGACGACGTCGACGTCGCCGCTTGCGCTGTCGTCGTCCGCCTCCTTGCTGGTGTCGAGCGCCGAGTCGACTGGCTGTGCTGCACTGTCCGCGTCGTCGCTATCGGCCACAACGTCCAGCTGTCGCGTCAATGTGTGCGACTCGCTTTCGCTTTCGCTCTCACTCTCGCTCGCCGACTGCAGCGGCTGCCCGAGTGACGCTGCAACTGTGCTCAGCGACAGGCTCGGCTGACGATGGCGCTGGGGCGAGGCCGACGACACTGCAGACTTGCGTTCGGAGGTTACAGGCAATGGCCGTTTGGATAGAGGCGCTGATGCAGGCGTCTCTACGTCAATAGGAGCTGCTCTCGTCTGCACGGATGCGGCAGCGCCAGCCGTCGACGCTCGATCGCTCCATACCCGGTCGATCGGGACAAAGTTCCGTCTAGGTAGCCGAGCAGCGTCGGCTGTACGGCTCAGCGACGTCGTAGCTGAATCGAGTGAGTGTCGCGAGTGCTTCTTGGGGTTTGCACCGCCAGAGCCGACAGAGTGGCGCCGCTTCTTGCGGCTGGGACCGATCGATCGACATCAACACAGTGGCGTACGAATAGTGTGCGCGAGAGAGCAAACGTGAGCATGATCGAGAGAGCGCGCACACGGTAGACGACGCGCGTTCATACACACCACATACAAACAGCTGCAACCATGCGGACGTACGCTGCGGCGCTGGACGCTGCTGCATCGACAGCGCTCGTAGTAGCGTCATTCGCCATCGCACTTGCGTTCGCGCGCAAGAAAGTGCAGTAGGGTGTCAAATTGTTTTTGTTCATTCGCAAACATGAAAATCGCATTTTTCACAATTCAAATGTAAATTTTAGAAACCCGATGACTTTGTACTATCTTACTCGCTACACTACTCGTCGCCGCCAAAGTCGTCGTCGTCCGAGTACGAACTCGCGTCGTCGTGCTGCTCTGCATCTAGCTGATCGTGTGCGTTGTTGTTATGTGGAATATGAAGCGCACCATCTCCGTCGTCGTCGTCGTCTTCGTCGTATTGATCGTCGTACGTCTCGTCATCGTCGTCATTGAGCGCATCGACATTGTCCACATGTTGCTCATCATCGCCATCAGCGCTTGGCTCTGGGTCGCGCGCTTCGATCTCAACACTTGCTGCCCCATCCACATCACATTGCAGTTGTGCATGCTCGACGTCGTCGTCAAACTCGCTGCCGTAGCCACTGTCGCTGTCGTGATCTGGCTCTTCCTGTTGCAGCTCTGCTTGCACCTCGATCGGTGCTGGTGATGGCTCTCCACCTATTGCTATCTCGCTGCGTTGTGACGTGTCATCAAAGCCGTCGTCGTCGTACTCTGGCTCACGAAGCGCTGGTTCTCGACTACTGTCGTCGACTGATAGAATCGCAGGCACCGAGTCGGATGGTAGCACGTCCATCGTGTCGATAGCGTCGCTGTCTGTCAGTTCGTCCTCTGCTGGACAAACGATCACAGCAGCATCAATCGTTTGCGTTGGAGTCTCTGTCTCGTTGTCGAGCGCATCGCTGTCGCTCGGTATCCGCTCGTCATCGTGTCTCTCTATCAGCATTGGATCTGTAGAGCTAGGAGATGAAGGTACGGTGCTCAATGCCTCGTCACCATCCGAATCAGCTGCAAGCGCATCGCTCTCAGCGCCAGCAAGCGACTCGACAGCGCGAGTCTGTACTACGATGGTGTCGTTGCCATACGTAGCAACCGCAGCGAATGTGTCAGTCAAAGTCTCGGTTCCGACTGGATCGCAACGTCGTTCTGGCGCGACTGACTCGTCCATGTACACTCCAGACTCGGTATCGACAACCGGCGTCACGACGGCGTCAGCGATCTGGTCGATCGTGTCTTGCAGTGCGTCAAACACTGCTGCGTTGACCTCGCTGTCGGATGACAAGCTGCTATGACCATCTGCTGCATCGACGCTGTCGTCTTCGATCGCACGAGTCTCTGCAGTCGCAGTCGCTTTGATCTCTGCTGCTGTTTGCTCCATCGACTCCGATAGCGTCGCCATCTCCTCAAGCGCGCTCTCGAGCTCGACTGCCGGCGAGAACGCGCCGACCGCAATGACATTGTCGCCGTCGCCGTCAAAGTACGCAGCAGCTTCGAGCACAAGCGCTGTCGTGACCTCATTGACGTCACTATCCGCGTCGCGTTCTGAACGATCGGCAGTTGACGCGTCCGTGTCAAGCTGGTTGTCAACCTGAGCTGCTAAAGCGCCATGGCTGTCGGACGACGGCGCGGACCGCTGACTGCGCAGTTGCATGATGCGTCGGTGGTTCGCAGCGCTTGCACGCGAGTGGTCGGCGTCGCTCAAGCCGCTCGTCGTCTCGGCGCGCGTCAAGCGTTGTAGCTTTGGACTCGAGGACCCAATATGGCTCGCGTCGACGTGGTGTGGATGCTGGTGGTCACGCAGGTACTTGGGCGTACTGCGCACGAGCAGCAACTGCGGCGAGAGCTGCGCTTTGAGCAGTTCATGTTGGAGCGCAATGCGTCGCTTCTCTTGTGTTCGGAGGAACTGCTGGTGGACCTTGTCGTCTTTTGCCCACTCCTTTGGCTTCAGTGTCGTCTTGGCTGTGCGCAGCCGCTTCACGAGCGCTTGGTTCTCGGTCCAGATCTTGAGTTGCTCCTGCTTCTTGTTGTAGTCGTGCTGCGTCGGCGTGGGCTTGGGCAGCTGCTGGCGCTCGTACGCGTCGCGCATCGCGTTGTCAGCCGAGTGAAGGCCAGGACTGTTACTGCTGCTATTGCAGCTGCTACTAGGACGAGGCGGCAGTGTCTGATGCTGCAGATGCTGCTTGGCAGTTGGCGTCGCGATCTTTGCGAGTCGCTCCTGCAAGCGCTGGTTCTCGTGCGCGATCGCGTCGAGCCGATCAGCTTCGAGCTTGGCTTTCTTGGAGCCGTCGTGGCGCGACTTGTTCTTCTTCTTCGATGGCAGCGTCGTGCGCACATGCCGCAGTGTCTCGAGCGTCCGCGTGCTACTGTCGTTCGGGTCTGCGCTTAGATGTAGTACACTGTCGATGTCGCCATCATGCGTGTCCGTGTCGTTGTCGCCTCGCTCCTCGGGCTCGTCGGGGTCCGCCGCATCAGCTTTCAAACGATCTCTGCTTGGCTCTGGATGCAGAGGCAATCGGTTCTTGCTCGGACTCGTTGCGCAGCGCTTCGTTGCATGCTGGTGGTGCTGGAACTGCGGCAGCAGCCGCGTCTTTGGCGACGTCGTATCGACGTAGCTATGCGCCTTGGAGATGCGCGCGAGGTGGCCCGCGAGGTTGCGCGCGATCTCGCGCGTCCAGATCGTCGCGTTGCTGTACGGCTCGGCCCGTCGCGCGCGGTCCATCGTTGTCGTCGCGGTCGTCTCAAGTGCGTCGAGGCTCGATGCTCGATGCTCTAGAGCGAGTCTAGACTGACTATGTCTCGCGCATCAACAGGCTATTCGTAGAGCTCACTGGTGCTAATTATAGATCCGTGCGAAACATTGTTCGAATGTGTCCACTTCAAGACGACAGACATTGCGTTCGTCCATCACCAGTACGAGCTCACCATGAGCCAATGTAGTGTGCTCAGCAGCAGCGACGACGAGCGTTCGCGTCAGCAACTGGAGCTTGCACAGCGACTTAGTGGACGACAGCACAGCCGACTGTGAGCTACCACTCTGACTGGAGCTCGAACACACTGTAGGACGACATGCTCGACAGCATCCGACAACGAGCCAACATTACTATCGCACATGCACGCGCGTTGCGCATCGGTGGAAGTTGTAACAGCTCGTACACCCGCAGCGCAGTGGTCAGACGCAACTCATCCGGGACGCTGGACTTGAAAGTGTGCCGATGAGCAACCTGGGCGTTGCTGTTATCTGCCGGTGCTATTGCAACAGCAGCAGTCGCTCGCTCATGCTTCCGAGTGCGTCCTGATCAAAAGCACAATGCAACGCAATGCAAACTGGCGTAGTGGTGCTTCGCATTTCACGAGAGCGACGGCAACAGTAGTGCAATGGCAGAACTTGCAGCAACTCTAGTCGTTGCGCCAGATGACCGAGACCTCGTCCGTGCGGAAGCTGCAACAGCAATAGCGTCGCGAGCAAACGTGACCGACGCAGCAATAAGCGCAACAACAACAACATGCACAGTCGTGAGTCGAGTCTGAACGGTAGAGCACTCGCTATACACATCTACACAAGCCAGTAACAAAACAGCACATACGCACCGCTGCGTGCACGTCGCGTCGGCCATCGCCGTGAGCTCGCCATACTGAAACTGCAGCGCACCGGCCTGTGCGATCATTGCGCCGTTGTCGATGCAGTAGCGGTGGTCCATCGCACAGACGCGGCCGTTGCGCTCTTTCGCCATGATCTCCATCATCTCTTGCAGCCGCTTGTTGCCTGCGTCACACCGTATGTTGCAGCTGTGAGTCTGTGCGGATCATCCAACCTCCGTAGAGCACATATAGCAGTGGTGTTGTAACAATTGACGTACAGCCGACGCCGCCGACAATGAGCACTTCGGACTGTCCGCAGTGCGCCATTGCGCGCTCTGTGATCTCGACCTGCACGCATTCGCACGTTCACACAGTAGGCACGCAACCAGTTTGTGAGTCGAGTCGTGTGGTGTGGTCTAGCACGCCAGAATAACAGTCGAAACCACTCATCGATCGAGTGGTGCGGTCCATAGAGCCACACCATCAAAGGTCGCGAGTACGTACAAGCATGGCAAAGATCGTCTCCTGGAGCGAGTAGCACAGATCCGCCTTCGTGCACTCGCCCGCTTCGATCTTCTCTCTGAGTACGCAAGTGAGCGAGAGAGCGATCTGTAAGCTGACGGTTCACATGCATTCAGAACACACTGCAGCACGACGTACTTGGCCTCTTTCTCAATGAACGTCGAGAGCCCCGAGAACGAGACGTCCATGCCTTTGACAATGTACGGCAGCTCAATGAACTGTGTGCCTCTATGAACACATGCATCGCAACAGTATTAGCAGTCAGCCAGTCAGTCAGTGCGTTCGTGCGTCTGTCAAAAACCACTTTAGCACCACCAGCGACATCCATCGCATGCCACACCGAGACACTCACGCGCGTGCGAGCACTTCGATGTTGTAGCCTGGGCTCGGGTCGTTCGGGAGCCCGAGGACGCGCGCAAAGCGGTCGAGGCAGTTGCCAACAGCAATGTCGATCGTCTCGCCAAAGATGCGGTACCTGACGGTGAGTGGTGCTTTAGTGAGTCAAGCCAACCACTTGCGTATAGTATACCGAGACACATGGCACATAGAGACGCACCGCTGCATCGAGTACGAAATGACTTGCGTGTTGCCGCCGCTGACGTACAGCACGACCGGGTCCGACGTCTTGGTCACGGTGCGGCCCATCTCGATGTCTGTTTGGACACGCACACATGTCAGGAGCCAGTGGATACACCGCTGCAAGCGCTATATGCGCAAACGTACGGCCGACGCAGTGGTTGACGCCCACGAGCGGCTTCTGCCAGAGCAGCGAGAGCATGCGCGCGCAGACCGCTGCCGAGCGCAGCGGTGCACCCATGCCCGGTCCCTTTGTGTAGCAGATGCAGTCGATCTGCGCCGGTGAGACACCTGCTTCGACGAGCGCAGCGCGTACGATGCCGTTCACGTGGTTCTGGTGGTGCCACGCCGTCTCGCGCGGCAAAAAGCCCTGGCCAGGAGGCGTGATGTACGTCTTGCGTGGGTTCGACAGAATGTCCGTCTCACCGTCTGCGCGGTAGCGGATGATACCGACCGCGAGCTTGTTCGCACTGCCTTCGATGCCCATCGCGATCACATCGCCTTCCTTTCGCAGCGGCTTGCTGGTCGGGAACGCAGTCATTGTCGTCGCTGTCGATGCTTGTCACGAGCGAGCGTGCGTGTGAGTTGGTGCTGTCTGTTCCAGCCACTCTTTTAATTGTCACTTCGACTTGGCGCACGCTCATTGGCTGAATATTTAGTTTTGGAGTCTTAATTAGTTCATTTCGATCTTGAACTTGTCACTTGCACAATGCGCAACTTGCTCACAATCGCACATACACTCGACCATGACGACAGCGACAACATGCGCATGCTGGTTGTTCCTGCTGCTGCAACAGCACGCAGCAAGTGCGAGTGCGAATGCAGCAGTAGCTGTTGACACGATCCGCTTACCGCTAGAGCGTGTTGCGTTCGGCTCGTGCAACGACCAGTCCATGGCACAGCCAATGTGGACGTCAATCATGGCGCGCGAGCCGCAGCTCTGGCTCTGGATGGGCGATGCGGTGTGTTACTCATGAGCTCCGTTCTGCTGCTTCTGCTGCTTCTGCTGCTGTTGCTGCAGCACGCTCAACCACACTGACAGCTCGTTGCTCGTTTTGCGCATGTGCGCAGATCTACGGCGACTACAAAGCGATGCATGAGCTCAAGTCGTACGTGCCGCCGTTCGCGTTCTTCCGCGACGCTTCGCCCGCGATGCTCGACGACAAATACGCGTGCGTCGTCCGTGTCTGTGCATACATGCATGGTCGCCACAGTGACTCGATCGAATTCGCTTACGACTCAGTTGTATGCAGCGCAGACTGCAGCTCGCCCAACCCGAGTACACGCGACTGCGCCACGACGTGCCAGTCATCGGTACCTGGGACGACCACGACTACGGTACGTACTACTATAGGCAGACACACCCATATACATACAAAGTCTTTCACTGACTCTCCAGCCATTTGATCACTTATACAGGACGCAACGACGGCGACAGGACGTACCCGCATCGCGTTGCGAGTCAAACGCTGTTCCTCGACTTTGTCAACGAGCCACTCACGTCGCCACGGCGGCGCCAGGAGGTACGTGCGAGTAGACCACTAACTGTATACCGCTCGTACGTCCATCGCGTATGTCAATGCTGACTGGATTGGCTGCATGCACCTACAGGGCGTCTACACATCGTATACGATCGGCCGTGACGACCGCACCGTCAAGTTCCTACTACTCGACGTGCGGTACCACAAAGACCCATACGATACAGTCGACGGTGACTTTCTTGGCACTGCGCAGTGGCAGTGGCTCGAACAAGAGCTTGCAACGTCACGCGCTGCGTTCAACGTCGTCGTTTCGAGCATCCAAGTGCTGCCGACCGACCGGTTTTACGGCGGCGAGCAGTGGCATCGGTTCCCACAGCAGCGCGACCGACTGCTTCGTACGCTCGTGCGGTCGAGCGCCAAAGGCGTGATCCTACTCAGGTGCGGTTGGTCAGCCGCTTGTATCGGCGGCTATGTCTACGTCTGGTACGCTCTGACGCTAGCACTCAATGCAGTGGCGACGTCCACTATTCTGAGATCAACCAGGTCCAGTGCGACGACTACCGCAACCTCGTGACGGAGATCACGAGCTCAGGGCTGACTCACAGCATCGTACGTGTTGAGATCCACTGCTGTCTCTGTGCATGCCTTGGTCTAGGACTGACGCTGTTGTAATGACGGTTATATAGGATGTCGGGCGCAGTCGCCTGCTGTCGTGGATCCCGCAGTCGATTTTTGCAATCGCGTCGTTTGTGCTGCCGTGGACGTTCCGACCGCATCGCCAACAAGTCTTTACAGGTCTCAACGTCGGCGAACTCGTGTTTGATTGGGACGCAGCGCCAGTACCGACAGCGACCGCACGCGTGTTTGACGTCGACGGCAACGAGCAGCTCGCATATACGTTTGCGTCGCAGTACTTCGTTGTGCCAGGCGATCGTCAGGCATCGCCTGCACTGTCGTGCGATCCGATTCGCCACGAGATGCTCGTGTTTGTGCTCGTGCGCCACGGCATCTTTGTCTGCACTGTAGCGTTTCTGCTCGCTGCGATTCCGATGGGCTGTGCACTTGCGCTCGTTGCGCTGGTTGTGCTCTTCAGACGCTCATTTGCGTACATGCAGACGTGGCAGCGCGCGCTCTTTGCGTCGGATTATCACAAAATCGAATGAGCTGCAAATGTAGTGGTGCTTGCAGGTGCTGCTGCTGCAACAGTTGCATATCATCTAATTTAGGTGCACGCAATTTACGCTAATATAGGCGATACGATATTAATTATTTAGATGACGTAAAGTGTACGATTTGATGACATAAAGCGCGCGATTTGATGACGAAACAGAATCACTGAAAAGATCACAAAATGATGCAAGATGCGCCATGATTGACGAATCACCATTCTTTGAGAAAATAATTCTGAACGAAATCACAACAAAGATCGTGCGACCTTTCGTGGCCATTTGCCTGTTTCGCTCATTTACGACGTTGCGCTGCACATCACACAACGAAGTCACACGACATGGGCCTCCAGCGCATGCTGATCACGACCGCGCTTGGTGTCGTCGCGCTCATGACGCACGCGCAAGCAGAGCTGAACGAATGCCTTGGCGTCGAAATGGGCCGCATGCACGTGATCCCGGGATGTTCGACGCTCTACACGGCGTGCGAAATCGGCGTGAACATGCTCAACAAGCAACTGCACACGACTGCGCCGCAGCGGCTCAACCCCGTGAGCGTCGTCTCGGCAAGCGAGTCGCGCGTGAACGGCTCCGAGAGCACGCTTGTCGCAATGCTCGTGCAGCTCGCACCGGTTGACGCGTGTGTCGACGCACCGAACAAGACAGGAAGCGCAGAGCAAAAGAGGTGTGTACTGTACATGAGTGTATGTGTCACGATCTGCAGTGTCGACAGCGCTCGTAGAACGCAGCACGCTCACGCTGCTGCAGCTGCTCGTTTGACATGGCCAAGCTCGAGGTCTACAGCCTCCTCGTGACGCTCGACAAGACCATGCGATGGAGTCTCGAAGGGTACCAGCACCACGCACTCACGGGTACGTCGCTGCGCTGCGCTGTAACATCATGAGCCCAGAGCTCTTCGATGCGATGTGCATTTGTCACTAATATAGGACCACTTGCGTATGTGGGTGTGCGTCCGACATTAGACGACGAGCGCGCCCGTATCGTGCAGCAGTACCAGGCAGGCAAGTTCTTTGGCTCGAACCTCGCGCTCGGCATCTTTGACGCGCCGAGCATGCCACTCGAGTCGGCGACGACCGCGCAGACCAAGCCGCTCGCCCGGTCGCCCGTCGCGGTGCTGTTTGTGCTCGCATCAGCAGGATTCTCGATCGGATTGCTGTTCCACCACCGCCGACGTCTCAGTAACGGCTACGCGCCAATCATGCTCGTCAAGCACGGGCAGCAGCAGCTCCAGGCTGCGAATACGAAGAAGAAGCGATCGAGCGCGCCGGTGAGCGAGAGTTCGGCGCCCGAACGCTCGGTGTTGCGGCAGGCAAACCCCGTACCAACGCATGAAGACACGACGATCAAGCACGAGCAGAACGAGCGCTTCGCCGTGTGAGTGCGATCGCCTGTAGTAGTTGGGTGGGCAGAGAGAGAGAGTGTGTGTGTAAAGGCCGTTGCTCTACGTGCTGCATGTGATGAGGGATGGACGAGGAGAGCCGATACCCAAATGATACGTTGCGTAGTCAACGTCTCTCTAGTGTCGACACCACATGTCTGAGCGTGTGTGAGTAGAATGCGTGGCCCTACATTAGGCGTCTGAAAAGCTCGTTGATTGATTCGAATAGAGCGCCTTCTCTACCGACCTACTTCTTGAAGATCCCAAAGTAGATGAGCAAGAGGATCGCAAAGCCAATAAAGCCAGCAGCTGCAAGCAACGCCGTGCGCTGTCGCTTGTCGCGCGCCGACATGCGACTCACGATCGTCCCACCGCGACGCGCCATGTCGTTCACGCTCTTGACTTTCGAGTGCGTCGCTTGGATCTTGTCGCGATTGCGGCCGAGTTCGTCCGTGATCGCAAGCGCTAGTAGTCAGAGTCATCGGCATGTGCGACATGTGCGAGCGTCAGTCGATAGCAGCAGCATCGAGCCATTTGCAGCGCATTGCTAACGTACCGACTTCTTCGGTCTCGGCGACTGTGCGTCGCGCTGCGTCGATCTTGTCGGTCGTGCCTTTCATCCTATTGTAGGGTAAGGCAGTCAGGATACTATCGCCTAGTTGCGCCACCTACACCCATAGACATGCTATATAGACGCACTTGTCGGTCGCCTGCTTCATGCGGTTGCGCTGGTCCTGCGAGTTCATCTGTTGCGTCCCAAGCAGACGCGTTAGTCAGTTAGTCACACAGCAATAGGCCTAGAATAGGTACAAAAGCACGCACTGCGAGGTCGTCGCGGTCGCCAAAGAGTCCGTTGCGCTCCTCCTTGTCGCGGATCGTGCTGTGGTCGGTCTTGAGCGACGCGAGCGACTTCTTGTACTGGTCGACCTTCTTCGAGAGCTCGCGCCGCGTCGCGGCGTCGAGACTCCGGACTTCGAGCTCCATCTGCTGGACCTGTGGACGACACATGCAAGTTGTGTGTGAGGTACAGTATAGTAATATAGTGCTTGCTGAGTGCGTAGGAACGTACCAGCTGACTCGCTTGTGTGAGCAGGTCGCCAATATGCAGGATGCTCGCCTTCTTCTTCTCTATTGTGTCGTGGTGGTGAGCAAGTGAGCAGACGACTACCCACGCCAGCATAGACAAACGTGTGTGTGTACATGCGCACACACCTTGCTGGTCTTCGTACGACGCGACCTCGCTGATCTTCTTGGAGATGTCGCTCGTGAGCGCGCGGTACTCCTCGTCGTAGCCGTCAAAGATGGACGTCATCCTGTCGAACGACGACGACGCGAGTGGAGCAGCTGAGGAGGCGATCGGCGCCAGCTTGCTATGCGTGTGTTGTGTATGTGAGAGAGCTGCGAGAGCTACGAGCGTGTACGTGCGTGTGCAAGCAAGCAGTGGAGACGACTGCGGCAGTCGTCGATGCAGCGGCGCTTCTTCGATTGCAGTATTTCTTGCCTTGTATGGCTTTTTGGCCAGCAGCGACAAAGCACGTCGGCAGGTCCAAGAAGCAATCAATGTCGCTGTTGCTATACAACTGTCAAGAGTAGTGTGAGAATGGCGCGCGAATTGCGAGTGACGCTTTAGGCAAGCGAGGTATTTTTACATCACATACAAAACGCAACTCCATCATTCGGACTTTATCGCATGCGTTGCTGAACCCTTCTCCGTTAAAGTACGAAAGACTGGATTTCAAGCGCGATACTAAATCGGACACTTCGACTCCATCGCCTTCCTCCGTCAAGTCTCTCGCTCTCTCAGTCTATGCACTCGTATCTCTCGCTCTCTCCGACTGAGTCAAGTCGCTCAAATGTCGTCGGCGTCGTCGAGGTTCAGCAGCACTTTCTCCATCCCCGGCTTGAACGCTGGCTTGCCGAGGAACGGACAGCTGCCGCACCGGAACGCGTCGCCCTTGAAGCACTGTCAATAGACACGATACACAACACATACACAAATAGCTGTCAGTATCTCGGTCCTGTCTGCTTGCGCTGCTTACGTTGCGCAACGTCCGTACGTTGCCGCAGCTCGACACCATCTGCGTGAGGTCCTTGTCCGACACGACAGGCTGGTCGTCCTCGTCCTTGCGGCTGCAACGCCATTCAGATCATTACATACAAACAGTCAGTCAGTCAGCACGAATTGACCATCACTCCTGAAACATCGATCAATATAACGTAACCACGCAAGTGTCACCCGAAACGTACCCACACGTGCAGTTCTTGCACGCGCGCTTCTTGCCGCCGACGCCGGGGCCGCAGTCGTCCTTTGCGGCCTGGAGCACTTCGTCCGTGTCGTCCAGCAGCGTGTCCTTTGTAACACCAACAACCAACAGCATGCATGTGAGTGGCATAGCAGGTATACGACACACAACTGTCGCATACCTCATCGATGATGTCGTCGTCGTCGTCGCCATCGTCTGCCATCACTGTCCACCTGTACATACACAAACACTGTCAGTAGACGATCGAGCGCCATACACGATAGCACAGCACGTACTTCTTGAGCGGCAGAGCGCTCGTTGTGCCAGTCGACAGCTTTTTGCCGAGCGACAGCGCGGCGCCCGCCTCGAACGCCGGCTTCTTCGACGAGAAGCACTGCGCGTTTGCAAGGTCGGGGAAGAGCGCAGCGATGTCTGTCGCACTCGATGCGGCGGCTTCGACAAAGCCGCCGATCATGAGCGCCATGAGGACCGAGCTCTACGGTCATACGTCGTACACACAAGTCAATACACACAGTCGAGTCGATCTGTCAATGTGCGTGGATGGACGCACCTTGTTGTCGTCCGAGACGCCTGCAACGTACACGAGCAGCGCGCCACCGGCTTTGACGATCGGCGCGAGCGTCTCGAGTTCAGCTGCGAGCTCGTCCGTGGATCCGCTCGACGCGATCACGGCGTCAAACGCGCCGCTCGAGCCAGTTGCTGGTGCAGCGAGCACAGCGACGTCGGTCACGAGCGGGTGCTGCTTCTTGAGCTGCGCGACTGCGTTGTCAAGTGCAGCTGCTGGCTGGTGCGCGACGACTGCGATCTTGCCTGCGAGAAGAGCTGCCATGATGAGAAGATGGCGGAAGTGGAGGTGTCGGCGCTTGGTTGTTGGCTGTAAGAATGCGCAAGTTGTCTTTACCAAGCGAGAAGCAGATGATGCAATCAGAGTGTACAATCGCAGCTCTCTAAAGTACGTACAATCTACACAATTAATTCGATTAAGTGCTAATTATTCCACTAAGTGCGAATGGTGCCGAAGCTGAACGCGTGGCAAGTCACATATCCAGCACAAGCAGCAAGTCGCATCGACTCGCGCATCTCCTCTACCGAGCGGCGACCTCACACACGTGACTTTTGACCTGCTCGCTGCCATGCGCCGCTCCGTGCTCTCGCTGCTGGTGCTCTGCATCGTGCTCGCGCTCGCGCTGCAGCCCACTGTAGGCGATGACGCTGCTGCTGCCGACGCCGTGCGCGAGGAAGCAGTCGATGCAAACGGCGAGCGCCTGCCGCCGCTCTCGCCGGACGAGTTTGAGCACATCATGACCAAGGTCTCGAACAAGTGCGTGCAGCAAGTCCAGGCGAACCCGAGCGACCCGACAAAGGTGTCGGACCGCTGCCGCGCCGAGATCGCGAGCAAGATCCAGCGCTTCCTCGCACGTAAGACCAGTGACGCGAGCAAGCCAGCAGGTGACGCCGCCAAGCCCACGAAGAAGGCGACGAAGCCGAAGAAGAAGAAGCTCACGCGCGCACAGCGCGAGGCCGCCGAGGCACTCAAGAAAGAGGAGGAATACCAAAAGACCGTGCAGGTAATCGTCGGCTTTGTCTTCACGTTCATCGCCGTGATCGCCGGCATCGTGTTCTTCATCAACCGCAAGCTCAAGGACGCCGGCATGTACTACCCAGCGGACCCGAACGCAAAGACCGGCGGTTGCTGCGGCTAAGTGCGATTGCGACGTCAGTCGTTGCGCCAGATAGTCAGTCGTTGCACCAGATAGCTG
The DNA here is from genome assembly GCA_023336405.1 of Globisporangium echinulatum. NCBI lineage: Eukaryota > Oomycota > Peronosporomycetes > Pythiales > Pythiaceae > Globisporangium > Globisporangium echinulatum. Next base: position 18,495 of record JAADWX010000191.1, on the reverse strand, counting down.
GTCGAGCGTAAAGGACGGTTTGCGACTTGTTCGAGTTTGTCGTCCCAGTCAGTTGCCCAATCAGGGTCGTTGAACGAGCGCTCGTGTAGGTTCATCTTATTAGTATATCCTGTCTGCTCCTGCAGCTGCGTCTATGGTGTAGCAACCCGCAGTGCTTTGCTCTGTCTGGCTCTGTCGTACTTGCTACCTGTACCGAATACAAGGCGCTTAGCCTTGTCTAGACACTGTTGGTCGCGCCATGGTTGACGCCCTTGACCGACAGCATGAGCGGACTCTCCTCTTCGTCAGTTGGGTACAGACTGCTACCATCTGCTGCTAACTTCTTACTCTCCGTCTGCTTGTCCGAGAGGATGACGACACCTGCAACAGTCGTGACAATGCTCAGCGGGTACAGACACGTTTGCCACCACGTCGTCATGCCGGCGTTCTCGTGGAAGAAGATGACGCCCGAGATCGAACCAATGAGGATCAAAAACGCCTGGTAGATCGCAACGAGGTACAGCGCTTCGTACTCGCGCAGGCCCAAGTCGAGCACGTAGATGCCGCCGCCGGCCGACGACAGCGCAGCACAAAAGATCACGTACGTCTCGGGGTCGCGCCAGATCGCGCCGCCCTCAGTCAGCAGCTCGACGGACGCCTGTCGTATACAAACAGATCCATACGGCATGAGTCACGAGCTCGACAACAGTAGAGCAAACCATAGACAGAGATGCTTAGCGTACCTTGAGGAAGTACAGATTCCCACCAATGAGTCCTGAGAGCGCGCCGTACGCGAACCGACGCCATCCACTCTGCTGCGGCCGCGTGCAGATGATCCACACGAGCTAGCAGTACGAGCAAGCCAAACGCAGCGTGAGTCAACGGCGATCGTGCTGTAGTCGCTCAACCAGTCGCATCGTACATACCACAAGCGCACTCGAGACGGCGACGAGCGCATAGTAGAAGAAGACGCGACCGGTGAAGAGCGCAAAGATCTCGGCGCTCGCATGCGTTGGCGTCACGTGGCTGCCCGAGAGCCCAACGAGGAGGCACCCGACGAGGATCACGGCCGTGCCTTTGAGGTCGTGCACCGAGAGCTTCTCGTGCAGAATGTACGGCGACAAGATGATGTTCCAGACGACACTGAAGCCTGCCATTGGCGCCAAGATCGACTGTGTGCATATGTATATAGGAGTATCGCAGTGTGCGATCGTAAGCACTCGAGGTCGACAAGTACACTACGCAATGGTACACACACACACACTTCAGTCCACTCGTATGCAGACACGCACCTGCGCTGCGTAAGCATACGAGAGCGCGTCAAAGACTGGATTGAGCACGAACACGCACAGCGTCGCTGCGAGTTGCACCGAGTAGCTGTGCGTCGACGAGTGCGCGAGCTTGAGGAAGACCTTGCCGAGCGTCCCAAAAAGCGTCGCCGTGAGCGAGAGCGAGACGCCGATGACCCAGAGGTGATCGCTCGCCATCGTGCTGAGTGCCGCGTCGAGCAGGTGGGTGTCAACCAGCGAGTGCGACGTGTGTCGGCAAGCGAGTGCGAGAGGCAGGCGACAGATGTGTGTGCTCGTGACTGCGCGTGAAGCACGTGCACGTCGACTACGAGCTTGACAAGCACGACGAGCGCAACAGCGAGCTATTTCTGTTGTTATTGCTACGCTATTTATGTTTAGCCTCCTGCGTAAATTGGAGCGTAACGTTGTCGCGAACCGTACTTTATCGAGTACTGCCATTTTGCAAGACTGCACACGTTGCAGATATCGCCACGTCGCATACTGGACAATTTTGGAATGACCTGTTCGAGAAACGGCTGGCAGTTTGTTTTCTGTAAATAGCCCATTGGTGCAGGTGAACCTCGGTCAGGTGATGTTGATCAAAGGCTCATGTCGTGGGTCTATCACGCACTAGCAGACCATCAGCCCATCGTAAAGTGACAGCACGTCATGTACCACGCAATGCACGCCCAACGCCCCATGAAAATGGATCAACTCTGGCATTTTGAGTTACCACGACGTGCATAATGTAATGGCGTGCTGGATCGACTGGTGTCGTCGTCCCAACACACAAGGGATAGCAGCTGCTAGTCCCCTAATTCACGCACAACGCCTCCAGCTAACTTTCGACTACTACTCGCAGTCGACAGACCGGACGGCTGAACGAGCCCACACGCTTAGACCGAGACCGCTTGCTCGTTGTTTGCAAACGTGCCTTCGCCGGCCTCCTCGTCGTCATCTTCATCATCGTCCGACGAGTCCTCGAGCGAGTCCGACTGGTCCGCTGGTGCGTCCTCCGTTGCCGCCTCGAGGTCGTGCTCGCTCGCGTCCGCAAGCACCGACTGGAGATTCGCGTCTTCAGCTGCCGCGCCAGTGCGCGAGCGCGTCACAGCGACAGCCGCGACACCGACGACGGCTGCGAGCGCACCAATGACACCGCAGATGATCATCACGGGCGTCGTCTCAAAGATCCCGCGGTGGTTGCTGTTGGTCGTCTCCAACTTCGTCGCGAGCGCCGTCACGCGCTCGGCCTTGTCGTCGACAGCAGCCTTGACCTGGTCGGCCGGCGCCGCGACCGTGACCTCCTCGGGCTTCTGGACAGCTACCGCCTTGGTCTTGACCGCCTTGGCCTTGACCGCCTTGGCTGTCGGCGCGTCGACAGTGATCTCGCCGCCCGTCTCGACGTGCTGGCCGTTCACGCGCACGTCAACCTTGCCGTGGTCGAGCGTGACCTGGAGCGGCACGCCCTCGATCGCAAACGTGTTGACGCCCTCGGTGAGCGCAAAGTCCTTCGTGACGTCGCCAGCCGCGTCCTTGGCGTGCGTGTGCACCTGCTTGCCCTTGGCCGTCGCTGCTGCACCGCTGCTCGGCTGCTTGAAGATGCGCACCGAGCCGTGCGCGTACTTGCGCGTCACTTCGCCATTCGCAGCCGTTGCCTCCTCGACCTTCTTGCTGTTCGGTGCGTCCTTCTTCTTGTGGTGCTTCTTGTGGTGCTTGGCAACGTCGTCTGACGAGTCGTCATCCGCCTTCTTTGCGTGTTTCGCGTGTTTCTTCGCGTGCTTCTTGTCGTCCGCTGGCTTGGCGTTGTCGCTCGTTGAGATCAGCACGACGCCGTTCGGGTACTCGATCTTGCTCTCCTTGACCGCGACGTGCTGCTGCTTCTTGTGGTGGTGGTGCTCCTTTGCGTCAACCGTGACATCGACGAGCGCGACCGCTGCGGCGATACACATGAGAGCGAGTCCTCTGCGGAAGACCATGATGATGAAGCGCTGGAGACGTAGAGAGCGAGGTGGTCGTGAGCGTGGGTGGGGAAGCGATGTTTGCTTTGTGATCGGTCTTTCGAGACGTCGCGGAAGGTCGTCCAGGCGTCTCGTATTCGCGACTGCTTTTTGTATGTGGTGAAGTGGCGTTGGTTTCATTCCATGATATATTTATTTTCGCAGTGCATTCAATCACAAAGGTTGTATGCGATGTGTTTTTTCTAGCATTTTGTATGCAGTGTTGAGGAGAATACAGCATTCGAGTACGTACGATCTATAGCCAATCAGTGCACTTCATTTTGAAATCGATGGGTTCACCTCTCATTATCTATATACCAGCATCACAGAAACCGTAATTAACGAGCTCACAGCCAGATAGCTGTAATGGGACTGCGAAATCGCATATATCGTAGAATCCAGTCGAAATTACGCAGCGTCCGTTTCATAACCGCTTCAAAGAGCCAGGCAAAGTGTGATTGACCACACAATTTGAACCTATCGTGCGGCATGAGCCCACATGTTGGTCTACACGCCCCAGACATAGCTCGCGTACGAGAGGTGGTTGCCACCCCAGCCACCAAAGAGCTTGGTCGCAGCAGGTGCGAGCGTGTCCATGCCTGCTGCTGCTGCAACGATGAACGGGATAAAGTGCTCCGCGCGTGGATGCGCTTCTGCTGCAGACGGCGCGACGCTCGTCCACTGCAGCAGCTCTTCGCGGCGCTGCGTGAAGCTCAGCCCAGAGTCTGCTGCAAGCACCTTGTCGAGCCACTCCTGGAACGCGAGTGCGTACGGCGCGACTCGCACGCCTGGGTGTCCTTGGCGTCCGTGCGTTGCCTGGCCCGAGCAGATGATGAGTGTGTCCTCGTCACGCAGTGGCGCGAGTGCTTGGCCGAGCGCAAAGTGCGCCTTCGTATTGAGCTTCGAGTTGATTGAGAGCGTGACGACTGGGATGTCGGCTTGTGGTCGGATGAGCATCAGCGGTACGAACGTGCCGTGGTCGAATCCGCGCTCAACGAGCGTCGACTTGATCTTGCGCTGCGCGAGCAGTCCATGGAGCTCGTCGGCAAACTCGGCGTCGCCTTTGGCCGCGTACACGAGCTCGTAGGACTCCTGCGGGAACCCGCCGTAGTCGTAGATCATACTGGGCGATGCTGCGCGCGAGATCTCGTGCTGCTCGAGGCGGTAGGACTCCCAGTGTGCCGATAGGAGCAGGATGCGCTTGGGCTTCGGTGCGTTCGAGCCCTGTGGGTAGAGCTGCTTCCAGATGCCGGCGACGTTCGTTGCCGCTTCGCTCGTGCGGCCCTGCGGTCCAGTGAGCAGCCAGAGTGGACCGGGGCCGTGCGAGATCGCGAGCACGGGGTGGCGATACGCAGTGGTTGTGGTGGTCGACGAGCTCATGATATGCAGTGCGCAAAATGCAGAGTGCGAGTTGTCGAGAAGCTCGATCGGATCGATGTTAATGACAGTGTCCAGCTAAAATGTAGCCATGTTGTGGACAGCAAGTACCGCTGATTGGCTAATCATTTGTGCAAACGTGTGACGCTACTCAAATGGCTCGTTCGCATTGGCTGAAATTGTGTCCAGAGTGCGAGTTGTTTACTCATGCACCAGACGACAACGCAGTGACGCTCGCACACGACGCCGACGTTGACTCCAACACTGCAGGCTGCTGTGGAGCTACTGGTAGCGGGATTTTCTCAGTCGTCGACGAGACTGCGTGGAGCAGCGAGTATACGGCATCGGCCGAGTCGTCGACGTGATTGTCGTCGTTTGTGTGGTTGCCCGTGTGCAGCGCAGATGCGCGCTGGCGCTATGTCAAAGCCATTCGACCATAGGCAAGTCCATTAGTGTCCAGGTACGACTCGATCGCCAGGCATCAACGACCAACAGCAGGCGAATGTTACCTGGCGCAGCTCCGGGATCGTCGCTTCGCGCATTTCGTGGTCGCGCCAGATGAACGACGCGCCAAACTCGTGGTAATAGCGCGTGTCGACGAGTCGAACAAACTGCGTGTGAGCACAGCTGTGCGTCAGCTGGCTGGCTGCTGGTTGTGCGACCAGTAGTAGCATCTCTCTCGGACACACCACGCATATATACACAAATACAGAGAACTACTAGTACTACGTAGTACACACACCTTGTTGTCTACGCGGCAGTAGTACCGAAAGAGCACGAGGAAGCCAAAGTCCATGACTCGCTGTCGCGATACACAGAAGTTCATCAGGAGCAGCTGCGCTGTCAGCACTCAGCTGATACACACACAAGCACTAGCAAACAGGACGGACGCACGATCTTTGCGTCGAGGTAGATCTCGCCGAGGTCGCGCACGTCATCTGCACACCCGACGCAACCGACAGTACAAAACAGAACAGATAGTGCTGAGTCTACTCAGTACGATGCGAGCATAACGCAGCTGTAGTTACCCAGTGACTGTGTTTGCGATCGATGCGGTACCTTCAAACAGTAGCACGCGATCGTAGTACAAGATCTCAACGTGCTGCATGAGCTTCTCGAGTGGGAGGCGCTCAGTGGTCGGCGCGCCAAGCACCGAGATCTGTAGATACACAACGCACAGCGCGAGATGGTTGGGGTATGGGTTGTGAGCTGCTAAGCGCCTCATGTACATACAACAAACAGCGATCGCAGTATGCAGAGTCGACTGCACGCACGTATTGTCGCTTCGTGACGGCAGTCGCAGGCGTCTTCTCGACTGCAACCGAGCCGTTGTAGTCCGTCCTGCGTGGAGATTCGACGAAGAGCGTGTGAGCACGTCAAGCACACCGTTGTTTCTCGCGTTGTGCACGCAAGCGCACCTGTATGTGTAGTCGAAGGACGAGTGCTCGGTGCTGACAACGTTCGTGTAATAAAGCATTCGCAAGTACGATGGATGCACCATCCGTAAGCAAGCCGAACGTCGTGCGCTTTGTATTGTATCGTGCACGCACACACGCACACAACAGCGCAACGCGATACTGGCAGCACGTACTCCTTGCCGGTGCGACTGTGCGCCCACTCGCGCAGCGCGGTCGCGGCCTTGAACTGGATCGTCAGACCCGAGTGTGCGTGCTGCAGCACGACGCGGTTGCCAGCAAACACAACCTCGGGAAGCGACACGCGCGGTTTGAGGCGGAGTTCTCGTGCAAGAGCGACGCGCTCGTCCGATCCCATCGCGGGTTCGCTGCGGCAGAAGAATCGCCAGCCGTGCAGCTCTGCAGACGTCTCGCGTCGCTTGGTGCGCGCAGAGCAGTCATTGTTGTTGGCGCTCATGTTGTAGGCAATCACGACACGTCAGAAAAGTAGAGTCGAACATTTTAATCAACGATTCAACTCGATCAATTACAAAAATGGTATGAGATTAACAAATGATACTACAACTGCAAATGATGAGGAATGCAAGGCTAAACATAAAGTACATCAAATATATATACGCAAATCGAAGCAAATACATCCTTTTCAATCATTCATGTAGATTCGAGAAGTGGATAGTACCGTGCGCTACCATATGTTGCGATCGTCGCCAATCGCATTGGCCAATCAAATGCTTGAAAGCTGCAGACGAAGACTTGATCACTTAGAGGTCGCATACGAGCTGGATAGTGACAACATTGAGAGTGAATGGAGTGGTCCAAACAATCTCGCAACTGGCCATTGGACTACAATAGTGGTAATGACAAAATCAAGGCCATGACGCGGATCGCGTCGCGTCCCAGTTTCAGGCTGTCCAATCTGCGCGCTTGTATCGGGTTCTTCATCTTGTGTACCACTTCAAAGGTCGCGAACCCATCCTGGCAGTTGAACCACTTGCTGCTTGTCTTTTGCACCACTGATTCCAAGCACCACTATTGCTACGGTCAACGACAAACCACAACGCAAGCCACAGCCAGCCAAAACCAATCCATCGTTTGCCCGCTGCTAGCGATCATCCAGATCCAACGATCCACCTGTCGTCTTTATCATTGCTGTTTTTCGGTTGGAGCACAATGCAACCAACGTGTGCTGCTTTTGCGAAACAAGAACTTGCTCTCTACTTGCACTTATGTTGCTGGCTTGCACTTGAGTACGCTACCAAATTCCTTTGCTTGAAAGCACGCGCGACTCGTCTGCTTGGCCGCACGCCATGTTCTTGAGCAACACACTCCATGAATAGTACTTTTCTCACTTCCATTAATAGTACTATTTGCACGTACAGCACACATACACATGTATACTTGTTTTTGCGTTTTTAGCCCATCTGATCTCAGCTTGCGTCAAAACGTCGCGATGGTCTAATCGTGGTTTTTCGGAACTTCAACCGACGCAACGCATGCGACAGGTCCAAAAACGAGGCGGTGCAGCCGTGTGGACCACTTTGATATCCGTTTGAAGAGGCTTTTGCCTCTCCCATTTGTAGTACTAGTATTGCAAGGCGCCACACACGAATCTATACTGGCTTCTTGTAGTCCTCGTCGGTTTGTTCAGCTCGCTCGATCGCACGCACGAACGAGTGGAGCAAGCGTTTGCTGGCTACTAGTATTTGTGTGAGTCTGGCAATCGTACTCGAATCTCGTGTCTGAACGCTGTTGCAACTGTGCGTACGAGCTAGTAACTTAACATCAACTCGAAGAGTCTCAAATAACGATCACACATTATAAAACAGCACAGAGCATGGATGTCGCTGAAAGAGGATATCATGATATTGTGTGACTCACACTGTTTTCGGCTTTGCAAGTCGGAGGAGAAGGAAGAAGACACTGGATGGGACTGACGTCTATCAAGTACTTGGTCATTAACACACTATCCACCGCCATGAACTAAGCGTAAGAGCTGGCGGTGCGAATAGACCGATTACGCTGCTGGATTGCGCGGTGTGAACCTCGACCGTGTATCTCTTTGCATGGGCAAGAAGGCTCCCCTGCTGCTTGCATCACACGACATTCACTATTATCGAGACATGGTTCACATACGAGCTATTTGACTCGATTATCAACAGCTGAGCATATCCACGACGCAGACAGCGAGCACTTGTCGATCTACACAACTCATACTCTGAAACAAGTCAAGAAGATCAGCATCAGTTGTGGAGTAATGTGCGCCACACTTCATTAGTGGTCCCTAATGTGCATAAATCCATGTTTTGTGACTCTGTTAGATGGAAAACATCTGTTTTTCTCTTTCTCTCCATTTGTGCAACAGGCAAAAACCATAGATATCTCCAGATGGTTTTTGCTAGTGAGGATGGGGGAGAGCACCGCGTGTGGGAATGTTCTCTTGTAGTTCGTATGCTGTCGCACATCGTGCGTGTTTTTGGCCAACTCCATACAAACGCCAAGTTCTCGTGCACGTCATAGCCGGGCGGCGGCAAACAAGCCCACAACAACAACAGACTGGGGCCATTCTCGCACGCTTGCGCTCGTATGTGGCCGCGCTGCTGCTAGTGTGCGAGCTCCACACTCGATCTCTCTGCCTCGCTGCGACCTCACGTCCTCGCACACACACGCGCACGCACGCACACACGCACACGACTGTTGTTGCTCCTAATCGACTCGTTCCCGCACACACGCCTCGCCTCGCGTTGCCTACAAGTCCCGCAGAGGAAACCGCCGCACGCGCAACACAAAAAGACACGCGAGCGGATTTTTCTGCTTGAGAGCGCCACGCGCACGCGACCGAGCGCAAGCCATCGCAAGCCACCGCAAGCCAAGCCCATCGACGTGTTCCCGATCAATCGATCGATCGTTCCCCACTCTCTCTCACACACACATACACACCTGCACACACAGAGAACGACACGATGGCCGACAGTACAGTCGTGTTGTCACGCAACGTGTTTGCGCGCCTCCCAGCGTACAACCCGTTCGTCGGCACGTTCCACCACGCACCGAGGTACGTCTGTCGATTACACGTGTGTGTATGTACGTCCATGTCCATCGTCTGACATCTATATGTCTGTTATGCCATGCAGTGCCGGCAACCGCGGCGCCGTGTATTTCTCGGGTGACATCGTCGGCATGTCGGAGCTCGAGGAGCGCAAGAAGTTTCGGCACCATCCACTTACGGGCACGTTCCACTCGCTCCCGGGGTACTACGATCCACTGCATCGCTTGAGCGAGTTTCGCGGCGCGTCAGACGAAGACGTCGACACGTCTGACACGGACTCGATGCGGTCGTTCGTCGCGGTCGATATCGGAGATGGCGAAGACCTGCTCGACCAGCAGCCCGTGATGCTGCTGAACCAACCCAAGTCGCTCTCGCGCATGCACAGCGACTCGAACTGCATCGCGAACATCGACGCGTTCACGCGGCCGCGCCGCTTCAGCGACTCGGACGCCGAGTCGTTCTTCCAGGACGCAGCGGCCGCGGCACAGACGAACATCATGAGCAGCTACTACAACGGCGGCCTCAGTGCGCGCTCGAACAGCTTGAGCGCGCGCGACGCCGATGTCTCGGCGAACCAGAAGCTCGAGCTCTCGATCGACACGTCGTGCAAAGCATCGGCTGCAATGCCGCCACTGTCGCGCGACCGCGCGCGATCGTACTCGCCAGCGCCAGTCGCGTCGAGTCTCAGCAGCAGCAGTCTCAACGCGCGCCGCGACAGCGACGAGCTGCTGTTTGATGACGACGAGAACCGCAACAGCTTTAGCAACGTCACGGACCTCGCCAAGCTCGACCAGCAGCTCCGTCGGTCAGCGAAGAAACGCAAGTCGTCGATCGCATCGTCAACGAGCGTCGACGGCGAGAGCTTTTCGCTCGAAGCGTTTGTGAGCGGCCTCGCGCGGCTCGAGCTGCGCAAGTCCGTGTCGTCGACCGAGTTTAGCGAAGGCTTCATCTCGACCGGCAAAGGCATCTTCCGCAAGGTCGCGTATCGCACGTCGCTGTCGGACCGCGAGCGGTCGCGGTCGCTCCAGTCGCCGACGCGCGGCAGCAGCAGCGCGATGCTGAACGTCCACTGGTCGAGCGACGTCGGCGGCGGCAACGACAACGACGCGTGCACCGAGTACACGCAGGCTGCGCCGCGGATCCCACTAAACCCGTTCGTTGCGCGTCGGCTCGACGACGGCGAAGAGCTCCGGATCGTTGCGGTGCATCGCAGTACGCGGCGCGACGGCGCGCCGCACGTGATCAACCCCGGGAGCGACGGCGAGGACGACTCGACAAACTACCCAAAGCCGTACTTTATCCACGAGCAGGCCGTGACGGACCAGTACGAGCTCGTCGGTGAAGACCAGCTCGGCGACGGGTCGTACGCAGTCGTGAAGCCTGCGATCCGACGCGTGAATGGCATGGAAGTCGCGATCAAGCAGATCCACAAGCGGTACTTGCGCACCGAGGACGCGAAAGCGGCCGTCGACCGTGAGATTGAGATCCACTTGCGCTTGCGGCACAAGCACATTGTGCGGCTCCACGAAGTGTACGAGACGACCGACTTTTTGTACCTCGTGATGGCGAAAGCGACGAAGGGGAACTTGAAGCAGCTCATGCAGCGCAAGCGCCGACTGCCCGAGTCGATGGCGGCCAAGCTCGCGCAGCAGATCGTGCGCGCCGTGTTCTTCCTCCACGATTCGGGCGTCGTGCACTGCGACCTCAAGCCTGAGAACATTTTGCTGAGCGACCCGAAGAGCAACCAGGAGAGCCACGACGCGCACTCGCCAACGCTCAAGCGCAGCAGCCCGACAGCTGCTGCTGTCTCACCTGCAGCGTCGCTCGATCCGCACGCCGACGTGAAAGTGCGCGACCTCGAAGTCCAGCTCTGCGACTTTGGGCTGTCGGTCAAAGTGCCAGATGTGCGGTTCTACAAGCTCACGGGCGACGTGCACAAAGTGCCGTTCACGGGGCTCACTGGCACGCCCGGGTACATTGCGCCCGAGATGCTCGCGCATCAGGCGTACGGCAAGCCCGTCGACATGTGGAGCGTCGGGATCGTAATTTATGAGATGCTCACGGGCTACCAGCCGTTCTACCCGCCGCACGCGTGCATTGACGAACGCGCCGACTTTTCCGACCGTGTCTGGACGACTGTGAGTGCGCGCGCCAAGCAACTCGTCGAAGGGCTCCTCGAAGCCGACCCGACGAAGCGGCTTACAGCAGCGGACGCGCTCGCGCACGGCTGGTTTGACGCCGCGACGTTTGCGCTGTAGCGCTCACTAATAGCAGCAGCATGTGAGTGCTAGGCTAGTGAAGCGAAGAGTAGTGGATGTGGTGGTGTTTGATGCACGACAGACGAGTAGTGATCGAGGTCGACGAGGACGAAGACGAGGAAGTGGACGACGAGGAAGCAGAAGCAGATGATGAACCGCAAGAGGCGATGACTGTGTGAATAAATGAGTTAGCAACTGAACGAGTGGCTGGGGAGTGACTGACTGTCTGTTGACATGTGTCGAAGCACTGCTATGCTAGGACGCGACCGACTTGGCGCGCTTGCTGCTATTGCTGCTGTTGCTGTTGCGGTCGTCGAGCCACTGGAAGAACTCGCAGCGTGCGTCTGGGTGGCCGCGCTCGCCCTATCGCGTGTTGTGTCAAGAGCCATTCGTCACGAGCGTGCGAGTGTATGAATGAGCGAGTGTGAGGGTGATAGTGGCGGCTGTACGACAGCCAGCGCGAGCATGAGCGACGCACCTCGGGCTTAGTGCAGACAAAGAACTTGCGCCCCCAGTTGTCGTTCGTCTTGAGCACTGTGCGCAGCACCGTCGGCTGCTGACAGTGACACAATGGCGTCTTGCGTGGCGCGCCGCTCAGGACCTCGCGCCACGTTGCCGCCGCTTGCTCCTTGGCCTCGAACGTGCGCATGAGCTTTGGAATGTCAATGTCGTCGTCCTCTGCAGTCGTGCTCGTAGGCTTGGGCGTTAGCTGCTGCGTGGTGGCTGAGCGATCGTCGGGTCGGACTGAACGTGATGCGACTGTCGTCGTCGTTGCTACTGCTGCTGTTGCTGTCGTCGTAGAGCGTTGACTGAAGAACGACGTGATGCTCGCTTGGTTCTGTCGGTTACTACTGCTGCTGCCATTGGTGCTGATACGGCGCTTGCGAGCGCCTGGTGATGGCGTCAACGACGTAGCGCGTCGACCCAGCTCGTTTGTACGGGTCGTAGCAGTAGTAGTAGTAGTAGTAGTAGTAGTGGGCAGTGCGTCGTGCTTAGCCGCGTCAAGGCGTTCGCCTGTGAGGAACGTCTTGATGCCCTGCTGTTTGCCGGCAAACTCGACAAAGTTCTTCGCGCAGAGCGCTGCGGTCGCGTTGTTGCCACGCGCACTCGCTCGTAGTTGAACGGTCGCGGACAGCAGCACAGGACAGTGGTCCGAGCCCATGCGATCAGGTTGGATGCTGTCGCAGTCGGTCGCATCCACATCCACAACATGCAGACATGCGTCAGGTCAGGCCAGTAGAGTATGAGCACACGAGTCGAGACGACACTCGACACTGGGGCAGCCGAGTCAACACACATACTCACATGCAGTCGGTCGCCGCGTCGCGCATCAGCACTGGGTCCACGAGAACGTAGTCGATCCGCGTGCCAAAGTTCGTCTGGCGCGCGCCCGTCTTGGTGTTCCAGCACTAGCAGCCGCGCCGGTCACATACAGATAGACGCAGGCGTCAGTCCAATGCGTAGCGACAACGATGAAGACTCGAACGACGACGACCATCACGACAACCATAACGCACAGTGTACGCGCGCGCTTCGAGCGGGTGGAAGAACCGAAACGCGTCGACAAGACGTCCTGATGTGTGTTGCTGCTGCTGGTCGAGTGCAGCATTCGCCAACACGTCGACGTCGAGCAGCAGCGCGTCCATCCACTGGCGACACGGGTGGTCACTGAACGCGCGGTCGTCAGAGCCGCCGCCGCTCGGGTCGCAGTGGTCGATCTCGCGGTGCGCAATGTTGATGTCGCCCTGTACGACCGAGCGCAGTCAGCGCCACACATAAGCGCTCTATCACAGCCACACACATAGACGCACCACGACGATGACGCGCTTGCCAGCGTGCTGCAGCGCGCGCACGCGGTCGTGCAGCAGTTCGTGGAACGCAAGTTTGTACTCGAGACGCTCCGAGTTGCGAATAGCAGGACAGTAGACGTTGAGCAGCACGAACGCGTCGTGGTCCGTGATGACGCACCGCCCTTCGGCCTCGAGCTCGTGCAGCAGCTTGCGATCCCCGAGCTGACGAGCCATCGCAGTCAGTCTACTCGCATACGCTGTATGCGAGTATCATCCAGTGCAAGCTACCGCACCTCACGAGGGATGTCGCCAGTGTGTCCAACTGGCGTCTCGGTCGTCCATGCGCCAGTCAGTCCTTCTTCGGCGCGCACAGTCGGGATGTCGGACTTGACGAACGTCACGACGCCCGAGTAGCCGCTGCGCACGCGACAGAACGAGTAGAACGCATCATAGCCTAGTACATAGACAGATAGAGTCAGATGGATGACATGTGTGGGCTTGTCTGCATGTTTGCACACGCACGCACCGTCGGGTCGCACGAGCTCGTCGTCGAGCTCTGAGCGCGTGAGCTTCGTCTCCTGGAAGCACACGATGTCGGCGTCGAGGTCGCGCAGCAGTGCCTGGAGTCTCGTCTTTTCGCGTTGCAGCACAGCACGCAGTCCATTGATGTTCCATGTCATCACGCGCAATGAGCGTGTAGTCGACGCCATTGCCTTCGTCGCTGGTGTCGACCTCTTGCGATCCGCATGTGTGTCATGTGCAAGCATTGAAGAGCTCACGAAAGTGGAATTCGATGGAAGAAATACAGCGCATCATTATAATGATGGTGATAGCCAATAAGCACAAGACGCACTCCGATTTTACAGCCAATCGCACCTCTTGGCGCCAAATTGACCTTGCTTTTATCGCTAGCTGTTTCGACACCTGCAACAAATCGCAGCACGCAGCAACTCGCGCGCTTGGCAGCACCTCGTCGACCTCGACATCGCTCGCTCGCACGCACGCCACTGCTCCTCTGTCTATATATCTACTTACGCACCCATTCGCGATGGACAACGATGCTGCTGCGATCCGCGCTGCGTTCGCGTCGTGCAATCTCGAGGTCGCAAACGATGCTGTCGCGACGTGCGTCACGATCTGCGCCGACTTTTCACTCACAGCCGACGACCTCGCAGCGCAATGGGACGCGTACTCGATGAACAACCAGCTGAGCGGCGCTGCCGACGTCGACAAGCTCGCAGGCTTTCGCTCCAAGCTCGCACAGCAAAAGGCGAGTAAACCCAAAGACGCAGCTGCATCGGGGACTGCTGTAGCTGCACAGAAGCGCCGCGGTGTGAACAAGCTCGCGAGCGGCACGCCCGTGATCAAGCGCGAGCTCAAGACCGAGGACACGCGCAAGCTAGATGCGCTGTACACGATGAAGTCACCGGAGGCCAAGCACGCGCGGTCGTTCGCGAGTCCACCCGGCAGCAACAAAGCGCAGCGCACGAGCACCATGTTCTCACCAACGTACGTCGTAGCCGTAGCTGCTGCTTCTGTAGCTGCTTAGTGTCGATACACGCAGCCACACGGCCACGCATAGACTGACAGCTTGTATACACTGTCTGCATGTCACGCAGCTCGCTGCAGTCGCCACCGGGTAACTCGTACGAGAAGCGCACGGACGCTGGCAAAGTCGTGTCCGAATTCAACGCGCACCTCAAGCAGCAGCTCGCAGGCTTCGAAGCCGATGACGCTATGAACGATGACGCGCTGCGCGTCGACGTCAGCGTGCCGTTCGCCGACCGGAACCTCGGGTCGCACTTTTCGTACATGTACACACCGCCGTTCGAGCGTGCCCTCGCACTCGACGCGCAGCTCGTTGCGTACGAAGCGCTTGTAAAGACGCACTTTGCAATCGCGGACCTCCAGGCCGTCGCCGACCCGACACCAGCGACTGTGATTGTCGTCGGCCGCATCGTCTGCGAAGCAGCAGAAGGGAAACTCAACTCGAGCGTCGTGCAGCTCGAGGGCTCGCGCAAGACGTGCGGCGGCCAGCGCGTGCTCCTCGACCTCAGCAACGTGCCGAACCTGCAGATCTTTCCCGGCAAAGTACGATTCGCGTCCTATCTGCTGCATTAGGGCGTGGCCTGCCGACTCGTGGCGCTGACGATGACACGCTCTGACTGATGCGTGTGACTGCAGATCGTCGCACTCGAGGGCGTGTTTGCCGACGCGCGGAACCCGATGATCGTCAAGCGGTTCTTGGATGTACGTACTTCTGCTTTTGTGGACAGTGGGCGGGAGTCCCTAGATCAGTACTAACGCTTATTGCTGTTGTATGGGCGGCTCTATGTCGAATGGATCGACTCGCTGGCTCCAGCCGATCCCAGCGCCCGTGCCGACGATGTCCAAGATCCGCGTGAACGAGCTCCAGAACGCAAGCGCGCGGCCCGTGCGCGTGCTCACAGCGTGCGGTCCGTTCACGACAACGAGCAACGTGCAGTACCTCCCACTGAACGACCTCCTGCAGGTCGCAGTCGACCAAAAGCCCGACGTCCTCGTATTGGTACGTGACGCTGCTAGCGTCGATGTGTGTGTGTGTCTATGTGGGTCGACTCATACATGACGCGTGTCGCATGCAGGTCGGTCCGTTCATCGACTCGATGCACTCGAGCTTCCAGGACGGACTCGTCGAGTACGACGGCATGATGCTGAGCTTTGACGACATCTTTGTCTTCCAAGGTACGAAGGCGACTGATAGTGTCTTGCTCGGTCTCTGTCAGTAGACACCCCAAGCGACTCCTAACGTTGTGTATGTGCCTATGGGATCGCTAGTCATGACGCTCATTGACAAGGTCTTGGCGTCGCACAAGACGCTCCAAGTCGTGCTCGTGCCGTCGCTCCGGGACGCAAACCACGAGTTCGTGTACCCGCAGCCGCCGTTCAGCAAGAAGAAAGTCGGCGAGGCGTTTGGGTCGCCCGAGCACGCCAAGGTGCGTCCACAGGCTGTCTTGTTAAAGCGGTTCATGTCGCTAGTACTAACACTACTACCTACGCCACGCCATAGCGCATCCACCTCATGCCGAACCCGTGCACGTTTGCAATCAACGGCGTTGTCGTCGGCGTCTCGGCACTCGACGTCGTCGTGCAGCTGAGCTCGAACGAACTGTATCGATCGCAAGTGCGCGACCAGAACCGTCTCATGCGGCTTTGTGAGCAAGTCATCGACCAGCGCAGGTGAGTGTACAGTCGTTGCTGGTATGTCGAGACACTGGTGCTAGCCACTTGCGTCTCGAGAGCCTCACGCACTGCGCCTGTGTTCATCGCCTCTTGGTCGGCGGCGTCTCTCGCAGCTTCTACCCGATCTTCCCGCCGCCCGCGAGCAGCGACGCACCAATTGACCTCCGGTACATGCAGCAGTTCCAGTTTGAAAGAACACCAGACGTGCTGCTGCTGCCGTCGATCCTCAACCGCTTCTGTGGGGTGCGTCGTGTGTGGCTGTGGCAGTGTGTGGTCATGAGCGTTTGGCTTGGCTTGGCTTACTGACTGCTGTGTATGTGTGTGTGACTGGCTCGATAGCGCGTGCAAGATACGATGTGCATCAACCCTGGACAGCTCTGCAAGGGCGAGTCGGGCGGCACGTACGCGAGCATCACGCTCTTTCCGCTCGCACAGGACAAGATCGCGAGCGTCGCAGGCGACGACACGCCGCTGTTTGTGCCCGACCGGACGCTTGTCGAGATCAAACGCATCTAGAGACTAAGAGACTGATAGGGAGGTTGAGAGACGTGAAGTGTCCACCGACGAAGTGAGGAGGACGCTGTCAGTAGCGAGCATCGAGAGACTCAAATGAGGAGGTCCATACTGATGGACAACATTGAAACTGCAGTTCCTTGAGTTTTATCACTATTCATGTCGTGGTAGAGAGCCGAAATATCGGAGCTTTTCAAACGCGCAATGTGATACGACGAGAGTGAACCATGAGCAGACGCGATGACAACCAAGCGGCTGCAACGAGCGACGAAGTCGATATGCACAAGCGAAACAGGTGTGACATGCAGCACTGACAGTGCGCGCACTCGCTTGATGCAGCATTTGGCTGCTACTATGGTGCTCTCACACGTCCGTGTCGCTCGCACTCTCGTCGCCTCTCGCTCACTGCACTCGGACCACAGGAGCAGCAGCAGCGGCAGTGCGAAGGACGACGTCGTTGCGCGCATCAAGCACAACTTCTACCTCGAGACGCAAGCGTTTCGCAAGCGCATCCTCGACGCGACGGACGAGGCATCGCGCGCACGCGAGCGTGTCGACTCGTTCCAGGACGAGCTGCTGCTTGCAAAGCGCAAGTGCCACAAGCTCAAGAAGCTGCTGCAGGAGCGCGACGCGACGATCAAGTTTCTCACCGAACAGCGCGACGTCGCGCTGCCAATGCTCGTGAGCGAGACGCTGCGCGGCATCCACGCACACATGGACAACCAGCTCAGCGATGATGCGGTGCGAACTTGCGCAGTCAGTCGTTCGCGTCGCTTGGAGCGCCTTGTCGTACTGATCACAGCATGTGTGATGTGCTTGAGCAGCCACTGTCGGTCTCTCGGACACGCGAGCTCGCAACGCGCGAAGCAGCAGTCGACGCGCGCGTCCACGAGTACGAAACGCAGGTGCAGTCGAGCTATCTGATGTACGTATACTAGCCGACTGCTCATACTGACGTCGCTGGGCTTGCGTACAGATCGCACAGCTATACACCGAGATCCAGGACGCAAAGCAGCAGAACGACATGCTGAGCACGTGCCTACGCGAACAGAAGCACGCAAGAGCCAAGCTCCTGCACGCGTGCAAGCGCACAAAGCTCGAACTCGACGCACTCAAGAGCAACGGCATGGCGCAGCTGCTCGACGACCTGCAGACCAAGTGCCAGGCGCTTGAGGCCGAGCGCGACTGCGTGCAACGCGACCTCGACGCGACAAACACGCACGTGAGTCCCTTGGTAATAGTCGTGCTGATGATGGTTGTGCTATAGGACTGACTAGGTAGTGTGCGTGTGTGTGATGGTGGCAGCTCGTAGAGTCGCAGCAGCGCTGCGCGCGTGTGATGCTTGAGCTCGAGCAGCTGCGGGAAGCGCAGAGCCACTGGGCAGGTGCGCTGCTATAGTTCGTATCAGAGCACTAGTCCGTTGTGCGTGGAGCCCTTAGAGCTTGTGTGCTGTTGCGGATGCGTTTGCACAGACACGATGCAGCAGCGCGAGCACGACCTCGTGCAGTGCCGCGCGCAGATCCGTGCGCAGCAGGAGACGATCGAAGACCTGCAGCTCGACTTGACGCACCGCAGCTCAAGACGCTCGAGCTTTGGCGACCGCAACGAT